>QNUK01000122.1:712500-967500 GCA_013621035.1 Clarias magur
AACCCATTATTACTTATTTTCCCGCAGCACCACTCTGCGATGTGTTTTGTTCCTCTTATTAGACATGAAGGAAAACTTTATATTAACGTTATATCGTCTCTATGGCTGTCATTATAACAGCCAGTATACACAGCGTGCGCATTCGTTTTCGTCTTTCTTCTAACGAGCTCGTCGGAGACACGGTGTAGGTGATGTAAACCACAGCAAGCGAATGTTCAAAGCATCCATCACTCTGCGGTTACTGGAAATGTTTAAAAAGCTGGTGTGGATTTAAACGTGGGCTATAATGGCAGGCAATCTTTTACTTAAGACGTGATTCATAGAGGCAAGTAGAGACGAGTCAGAAATGCTTTCGGTACGAAATGACCTAGTGTCCCCCCCCCCCCCCCCCCCCCCCCTTCCTCAACATCATTCCCGTCCCCCTGAAAAACACATTTAACTTGAATGAAACAGATGAGCCTAATTCTGCGCATAGAAATGAAAACAAAATCTCTGATCCATCTTCACGGCGCACTTTCTTTGTAGCTTCTGTCTCTCCACATCAAGGCTACCGGAGTGTTTCTCTTGCAGCGGATTAAAGTGCCGTCTGCAATCACGGCGGAGTAAAATACAGGGGTTTATGTGTGCATGAGTAAAGCTTAGGGCCTGTGCGTGTGAAGGGCATCCGGCGGAATATGAATGATTACGGCTCCGAGGGGAGAGTTCACAATCTCCGACGTGCCCTCAATTCATGAACCTCCATCAACAGAAGAGCCTACGGGTCTCGGGTGGGGACTAAAGCGCATCTCATAACCCTGTGCAGCATTACGACTGATACTCTTGCGTGCCCTTTCTCGAGGAGTGTCTAGTTCCCAGCTAATTCTGCGCCTTCGGGGAGGCTTCAGGTGAGAATCGGGCCTGAGCTCATCTCTCCGAGAGCAGCGCCGGATGATTGAGGTTGATGCCTATGTGCAGATAGTTCATGGCCGTTGTTCGACGCGCATGTCAATTTGGATCCGGAGTGATTTATCAAAGCGTGATTGCTGTGGGCTTCTACGTCTGACCCTGACATTGATGAATCAGGCATTATTGTGGGAACAAAAATACTTTGCCTGCAAAAGTCTAACCTAATCAGGCTGAACCGGAGCCATGCATGCCTCAAAGTCCATAAAGCCTCGAGCTGGAACCGCTGCAATTGGCAGCCTAGTTATTTTTTGCTATTACACCAGATGCTTTCGAAACCACAAAGCTACAAGAGGAACCGCCAGAACATACAACATGCACGGAGACTAAACTCAGCATCCTGTGATGGCTTTATTTGACTATAAAAAATAAAAAAAAATCATTAAAAAAAAAACTTTATTTTTTATTTTTTATTCTAAGATATCTAAGTCTTTAAACTGCTGCTGAAATCAAAGCTTTTTGCACCTGTCTCCTATTGCTATGGACACCGATATGATCATATTGATCATCTAGACAGAAAAAAAAATGGATCTGACTACCCTGATTAGTTTCCTCCTGTGCTAGCCTTGTGTTCATCCAATTATATGCTCACGAGAATGTCCCGGGGTGTGTCTTGCTTTAATCTAGCAGCTCATAAGCATCAAAAATGATTTGTCAGTGTTTTCCTAGGCCTCCTGTCTTACTGAACAGTATTATTTTAACACATAATTCATTGTCTGAGAGAATTAAACAAGAAAGAAAGAAGAAAGAAAGAGAAAGAAAGAAAGAAAAAAGAGTTTTTCAAAACGATGGAATTTGAAATTTGTGGATTTCTCGTACAGATCGAAAGTCCAATTTGGTCTTTACACACCATCAGGGCTTCTTCTCCATTAAGAAAGCCATGAGGGGAAATAAATAATTGTACATTTGTCTTTGTGTTATTTAACCTTTAATTGAGAAAATATGTACATTTGGTCACTTTAATCAATACCTCAAGAAAACCAAATACACACATTTGTATAAATAAATAAATAAATAAATAAATATTGAAATAAATGTGCCTGTAACTTTAGCTGTGATTTTAAAATATTTTTAACATATAAACTGTTTGGAAACATTATTACTATAGGCTTGTGAGGAACCATATACCGTATTATAACTTTTCTGTGTCGTTGATTTGCAACATAAAATTACAACAACAACAAAAAAAAATCACAACAATTTTACAATTTTGAATTTCCAAGTATTTCAATGAGTGAAAGGGTTAATACAGTAAAATACTGGTACATATACTACTAATCACTTCACATTTTATTTTGTAACTTCTAAATATAAAAATTTGTAGATTGTTCATTAAAAAAAAAAATTCTTATATTCATATAAACAAATTCACTGCATATTATACTGTGTCTGGTTGTGTACATGACCAATACATTTTTTGAAAAATATTAAAATTAAGCAAATACGTTTTTTTTTTTTCTTTTACTTTGTACTTGTACTTATATCTGTTTAATAAATTGCAGTGGAAAATATTCAGACACTATACTGAACCCTTTTTATACCGTATCTCTAAAGGTTCTTTAATAATGATCAATCAAGCTCGGAATATAAATGTACAAAAACTGTTCTTGTACAAATTGCATCTTGTGTCATTTTAAAAGGAAATTGCCAATCGGGTGGGAAGATTTCACACAACAACTAGCAATCATGGGCGAAGTGAAAGATCTTGCTAAAATTCTCAGGAACACCACTCGACCGGAAAAAGCTACGGACCCATATAGCAAAGATCCTAAGAATCACTGTCAGTACAAGTGTTTTCATAAAATGCTGGAATTGTCCATGAACAGATGTTGCCATGAAAGATTTCAAAACACAATCTCAGACTTAATGTTAAGAGAGGCAAGAGGAGGAGGAGGAGGAGTCAGGAGGAGGAGGAAAAGTAGGAGGAGCCAGAAAAAGAAGTTGCAGGACAATCTAAATGCAGCAGAAATAACGATTACACAGAGACCCATAAGCAGTCCATAATCACCTCTAATCTGACACCGTATGCAAAACATCTGTGCTGAGATGCACGGCTAAAACTGTTGCACGCGTGAGCATTCACACAACTTGGAACTCTTCTTGAATAAAGTACAAAACAGTCATAGAAAACTTTTGTTATGTTTGGAAAAGGAAAGGTTGCAGGTACAGTATGATTAAACCACTATGAAGACCATAAGTTCAGAGACGTACGGACATGGGAGCATTGTGATAGGAGATACCAGTAATCCATGACATAAGCTAGATGTGCACGGTGAAATGTGGAATGAACACCATATACAAAAGAACAGCACAGATACTGTAAGCCTAGACAATCCCTGGTAGGTACAGTAGATAAAGTAAAAAAGGTTGCAGTGTCGGTAGTGTCGTGCATGAGTAAATCATACGCAGGTGTGTATTTGTGTCTGCACTTGCAGCCAACACCTGGAGGAAGAGTTCTAGAGACTGATATTAAGACCAAATGCAGCCACAATAACTCAAGAGTGGTTTCTTGGAAAAGAAAGCGTTCACTCAAGTTTATTGATGATGGAGTGCTGGGATGTTTAATGTCCCAGGGTGCCTTCATGCCTGTGCTACCTTCTACCTCGCTCTCTCTCTATTAGACCTGCCCGAGTGCCCGCTTACGCTCTCTCACAGTGTACACCCTTTTGTTGCTCTATAGGTCAAGAGCATAACTAATAATCTGTCCACTTTATCTCTCTCGCTCTCTCTCTTTGTCTGTCTGTATGTGCACTCCCGCTGCCCGATGTGATGCTGGTGCTTGCTTCTAAAACTGTTGTATCTCTCTCTCTCTCTCTCTCTCTCTCTCTCTGGATCTGCCTGATTCATTCAGAATCTTTCTCTACTTGTCGCTCGCTCACACTCGGCTGGTGTGAACGGTTTCACATGGTTGTACTTTAAATCCAAGTCTCACCTTTTATAGATGTAGACCTGAGAACTGCTGCAGTAATCATATAGATGATCCTGTGCTCAGCTCAAGACTCAAGACAAGATGAGTTATGATTTCAGGTGTTTGAATCTGACGTTTTGTTAGTCTTTCCGCTCCTCCCGTCCAAGGGGGGTCACCAAAGCGATATTCCATATAGTCCGCATACAACTTGATTTTAGTGGCTATGGACTGGGCGTTGGGTGGGAATTGAACCTGTTAATTCGCATAGCCCAGGGGTGGCCAAGTTCGTTCCTAGAGAGCTGCAATCCTGCAGAGTTCAGCTCCAACCCTAATCAAACACAGCTGAACAAGCTAATCGAGGTCTTGAGGACTACTAAGGCTACTGGCAGGAGAGTTTTTTTTTCAGGGCTGGAGCTGAACTCTGGCAGGATTGCGGCTCTCTAGGACCGAACTTGGCCACCCCTGGCATAGCCGGTCAGAAACATACCTCTAAGCCACCAATGTCATGTTTTCTTCTTTTTTTAATCTGCTTTTTGACCATTTACACCAACCATCCATGACATTAAAACCACCTACCCAATATCATGTACTGTAGGTCCCCTTTGTGCCAACTTAACAGCCCTGACCCTTCGAGGCCTGGACTCCACAAGCCTTCTGAAGACGTTCTGCACTGTCTGGCACCAAGACATTACCAGCAGATCCTTTAAGTCCTGTATGATGTTACGTGGGGCCTCTAAGGATCAGACTTGTTTGTTCAGCACATTGCACAGATGCTCGATCAGATTGCGGTCTGGGGAATTTGGAGGTCAGGTCAACATTTTAACCTCTTTCTCATGTTCCTCAAAACCATTCCTGGATATTTTTTTTTGCAGTGTGTCAGGGCGCATTCTCCTGCTGAAAGGTCTGCAGCAATGTTTTGGTAGGTGGTATGTGTCAAAGTGGCAGTCATATGAGCGCCAGGATCCAAGGTGTTTCCAGGAGAACATTGTCCAGATCATCATGAAACCTCTACCAGTTTGGTTCCTGCCCATAGTGCATCCTGGAGCCATGTTGTGCCCAGGATACTGAGTCAGTGCTTGAAAAGGATGCAGTCGGGAGTTGGAAGCCTATGCCCTCCCATAAGATGGTTGGGAATTATGGAACGACTAAGTTGGGAAAATCAAAAGAACTAAATTTTGATTCCACCTTCTTCCATTGCTTCATGGTCCAGGATGCCCAGTGTAGATGTTTTTGGTGGAGGACAGGGGTCAGCATAAGACCAGTTTTAGTATGTCCTGACCAATGCATACCAGGGGCCCCCTGCAAGACCAGTCGTTTTGGAGTTTTTTGGCTTTTGTCAAAGTCGCTCAGCTCCTTATACTATTTACTGCTTCAGTCATAAAACTCGAGTCTGACCACATCAACCCTTGAGAACTGACTATACACTTTCTGCCTAATTAGCAATTAATGAGATAATCAATAGTATTCACTTCACATGGCAGTGGTTTTCATTTTATATCTGATCGTGTATCTTGGAGGTGAAATTCCGCAAGGTTGTATGTTTGGCTCTGGCAGATGCTCCAATCTTACGAAAAAAGCAAACAAATACAAATGAAGCAATTGAGAGAAAAGCATACAGGAATTTCAGAATTGTGTAGCTCCATGAAGGCCAATCACTTAAGAACCCCAAGGTTAGGATTTTTTTTTTTTTTTTTTTTTAGGAGTTTGTTTGCTTCTTTTTCCTTTTTCTTTTCCATTATTAGACCTTGTTTTTGACACAAAATTTGTATGGAAAGTGTTTTGTTAAAGCCTACAGCACTGCTGCATTCCACCTGAAGAATAATAAGCGCAAGAACATGGTGAGCTGAATAAAAAAAGTTGGATTGAAAAATAATATTAAAAATATTTTGCTATTGCGCTTGATACTTTAATGGTTAATGACCTTGGTTTATCTATTTTTACATCATTAAAAAAATCCACCTACAACCAAACACATTAGCGTTTTCATCAGACGCGTTTGAGAGCTATTAAAAGACAAACAAATCATCTGTGTCGCTTTGAGTTCGGAGCTGCCGAGACACTTCATTTATCAAAGGACTAAATCACAATCAAAGAAGGTGAAAAAAAAAAACGAGGGCGTAATTATGAATGAAATTTATATATTTCGCTTAGTAGAAGTGATCACTCACAGCTTTTATTTCTTTCTGTCAGTGAATAAGCGCTCATACAGTACAGTTGAATAGAAATGTTTAATCTTGATTGACTTCTCAATTCTATGGGCGATTTTTATGAGAGGAGATCGCTCATCGATATGACACAGTCGATCATCGCGCAGCATGGTAACACCCGAGTCTGATCGCCTCGGCACAACATTATTTAATAACCTGCTTCACGAAAAAAATAAATAAATAAATGATATCACTCCACACACACACACACACACACACACACACACACACACAAACCCCTAGTGGATGTTGCGATTTGCATAAGAAATATGATGAAGCCATAATGCGTCGTCAATGTCTCGTCAGCTCTCTCGCTGCTGAATCACACCCAGATGAATTCTATCAAGCTTCTTCAGAGGATAAGAGAGCGCTTTGCCTTTTTCACACATATACGGTATATGGTTATTAAAGTTATACATAGTAAGGGATATTGGACAATGCAAAACATCATGCCCAGTATTGAGTATCTTCTTGCGCCATCTGGGCAGCTCGGGCTCATGATGCCACAAGACCTCTGGGGATGTGTTGTGGTGTCTGGTACCAGAACATTGGCAGCAAATCTGTGGTGTGGGTTGTAGGGCGGGGTCTCCTTCAATCAGACTTCTTTATACAATATGGCGCATCCGATGCTTGATCGAGAACTGAGCTCTGTGGTCTCATGCTCATTGTGCTGCGTGTTCCGGTGCCTTTGTTTCTCATCCAGCGTTGGCCTTTTTCAGTGATTTGTTTTGCCCCGTGTGATCGGACCGCTCGGGCTAGTCTTTGGTCCCTCTGGGTATGGGTATGAGCCGTGGCTGCCCATGATCCTGTCACCAGTTTACTGGTACATAATTGATAATCAGTGTTAATGTGTTAATGTTATGCAGTGAAAAGGTTATTGCTGATCGGTGTATATATTACATCATTCCCAAACCCGACGTCCTTTTTCACTTCCTGCATCTGAATTAGTCTGTGCGAAGAAAGACGGCATGAAGAATCGAGTGTGCTAGCGCATTACTAATACACTTTGAATACACTTTGTGGTTATTTCATGAACTCACAGCACCCCAAGGTGGTCATATTTTGTAGGGACAAAAATGAAAAGGTTTTTACAGAACAGCGGATACATGATTTCTTCTTTTTTATATATATAACATTTGGTTTTAAGTTTTTAATGGTGATGTATTTTCAATGATATATGATTTTCACTTCACCTGGAATGCATGAAACTCATGAAACAACAGAGAAGAAAGTCAATGTAATATTTGTAATATTTATATATACATGAATCTTTTTTATCCAGCCCCAGGTCTCACCTCTTGGTGAGGTTTACAGACTCCCAAAGCCATGGTCCGGTCTGTGTGTGTGTGTGTGTGTGTGTGTGTGTGTGTGTGTGTGTGTGTGTGTGTGTGTGTGTGTGTGTGTGTGTGTGTGTGGAGTTTGAATGTTCTCCCTGCGTTTTCTGGGTTTCCTCCAAGTAGGCTGATAAGCGCGTCCAAATTTCCCATAATGTATGACTGGTTATGTGTGCTGCAATGGGTTGGCACTCGATCCAGGCTGTGCCATTAGTTTTCTTGGATAAGCTCCATGCCCGAACCCCGACCCTAAACAGGTGTAAACAATGGATGGAGAAAACTGTGTATATTTGAGAATTCCTCAGTCCTGTGCTATGAAAGGACTTAATTGGCCTGTTGATACTGGACATCAAAATGCAAACTTAATGAGTGTCTAAGGTGATGAAACTTGGCGAGGTGGCATACGTGCAGCCACAGGAAAAGGTGTGATGTGCCACCCAGTCCGTGATCATCTACATTCACAAGTGCACATCAGAAGAAAAAAAAAAGAAGCATTTTAATTAGCAATCCGGCCTTGCGGGGTTTATTCATCACAGACACTTGAGCACTTCCTCTCCGAAGTCTGCCAAACACAGGGATCAGTCTGAAGGAGGCTAAAAGGACCCCAGCGGCGAACAAAGTGTGAAAACAGGTGTTTGTGCTTAACCAGACGCCTTCTGAACCACATTGACCTCGTTGTCTCATCTCAATGCATCCATCTCCTCCTCCTCCTCCTCTCATCTTCCACCCTATAAAAAGGAAATGATGAAGGCACATCACAGGATGTCTTTTGAACAGTCCAAGTCCTGCTGAGGAGGCTTTGCTAGAGCCTTGAGCTTTGTTGGGTGCTCCTCTTTTTTTTAATAAACACTTCAGTGAAACCTATCACAGATTGGATTTATAAAGGGCTTTCAGGAGCCGCTACCCCCACAGAGCTCTGATAGATTCTGGCTGAGACGAGATAAAGTGAGCCGCCGCAGAAAGCTCGCCGTAGGGAGTGTTCGAGAGAGCTGAACCTGAGCGCTGACAGAGTGAGGACACCCACTTAGCACATGCATCACCGCTGCCACTGTCAACGAACTGCTGCTGGTATTATACGGGGAATAGATTGTCTGTGGGTGTGTGAGCGCACGAGCGCAAGTTGGTTACGACAAGCATAAATAATACGCCGCAGACTCCTTTGCACCTTTTAAAGCTATAGGGAAGGTGTTTGGTTGGTGTGGAGCTGAAGGAGAGAACCTCACCATGTGTGTATGGGGGGGGGGGGGTAAAAAATATATATTTTTAATTCAAATATCAAATTAAATTAAATATCAATATTAAATATTAAATATCAATATTAAATATAAAAATTAAAAAATGATATTGAATGTGCAGAAATATTTATAGTTTAATGTATAAGATTATCAGTGGTAGAGAAAGAGTCACATGATCTAGTTGTCTTGTAATGATGTAATGATTGTCCCCTTTCCTAAAAAAAATTCAGTATGTTCACCTGAATGAGGCGGTCCAAAAAAAAATGCCTCTGTTGCTAACAACACATCACTCGTACAAATTATCGATAACATCGATAACAAATATCGAAAAATCATCCACTAATACTATGTGCAGTTACAGAATTACTGTATAGTCGTATGCAAAAGTTTAGGCACCCCTTGATAAATAACAGATTTTGTGAATTTTGTAATTGAAAAGATGTTAACAAACACAGTTTCTCTTGGAAATAGGAAAAAATGCACAATATTTTCGGCGAACATTGATGATGAATTTAACAAAAAAAATTAAATAAAAGCATTATTGTGGCACTGTACAAAAGTTTGGGCACCCTACATCATCAGTACTTAGTAACACCTCCTCTGGCAGATATCACAGCTTGCAAACGCTTTTTATAGCCAGCTCAAAGTCTTTCAATTCTTGTACTTGAGATTTTCTCCCATTCTTCCTTGCAAAAGGCTTCTAGTTCTGTAATATTTTGTGGACATCTTCTTTTTTTTTTTTGATAACATCTTTTCAATTAAAAAATTACCAAAATCTTTTATTCCACAAGGGGTGCCTAAACTTTTGCATAAGACTGTAGATCTGTCTTTAAAATGGCACATGATTCATAGTACATACAGTATAATAAACTTATATAAAATATGTATATTAACTAGTAGTTAATATATTGTAGTAGAGCAAAGAATGTAAGCCATATTCAGGCCAGAATATAGTGATGTACTGTGTCCTACATATCTCATGCCCGATGCTTATTCACGGTCAGCGATGAATAAAGGCAGCGGTGATATCCAGCTGCAATCACGTCTACTTCGTTCTTAAATGGTGAGCCAGGCTAAATATTTCTTTTAGATTAAATCAACTCTTAATGGTTAGAGTGTACAACCGTGTATTTGTATAGAAGCTGTTGCCGGACTGAATAATGTATTTAATATGAGTGCTTTGCTTAAAAAGAAAAAGTTGTTAAGAAGAGAAATGGAGATAATTAAGCTGCGTGCGGTGTTACTATATTAACATCTTACTCTTGGGTTTATCACTTGATTGCATCGATTATTTTTCTAACCTGTAACCAATTATGTAATAAAAGTTTACACGTTTCTGTTTACCATAACTGAAACGGAGAAACCTAATTCTTAAATTATGCATAAATACACAGGCACTAATGTATATTTGTAATACAGTTATTGAACTATTGGGGATGTCCACAGGACATAATAAATCCCTAAAAATGTTGACACCCCAGACGTCTTCAGGCTTCTGAACTCTTACCACAATCATCTTTCTCCGTTCTTCACAAGACAATATCAGATTGGTATCTTATTACATCTCATCTTATTTTTTTATAAGACCTAAGGAACTTCAGTCTTAAAGATTTTCCACAGATGACCCGAGGGCTGGGATGACGTTGTTGTTTTTTTCCTCCTTGGATTGTGTGCCATCTTCTTCATAATGCTGCCATCTGCTGTTACGTAAACATAATCACATCTATTAGTGATCAACGTACAACTTACGACTATGAAGGTAACAAGGCTATGACTACTATTATAGACCAGGGTACTGTCAGCCTTCTTGTGTCTGATGAGGCCTTACATTCACTGTATAAATATTTATCCTCCGGGCAGCCAGACCACCTCATGAGCAGTATGCACAATATTGCACAATGTGTCATCGCAATACACCCCATTGCGCATGCTGGTTAATTTCCATATATATAGAATCAGCCAAAAAAATGATAAGAAAAAATGATATGAAAAGTTTTTTACTTTATTAAAAAAGTTATATATAGATACAGTATAAAATATTTTAATACAAACTGTATTGCTATACATTGTATATTGATATATACTGTATGATACTATTATGATAATAATATGATAATATTATTAATATTATATTAATATAGTATACATCACACAGTTTTTTTTTTCCTGAAGTGTGTATAAGTTTTTTTGGCTGACTCTGTAGTTACTGTATATATATATATATATATATGGACATTGAATGCTCTGAACTTTATGACAGTTTGGAGATGGCCCCTTCCTGTTCCAACATGACTGCTCACCAGTATAGTCAAAGAATGGTCAGAAATTCCCATAAACTAAATCTTGTGGTAAACCTTTTCAGAATATTTGAAGTTGTTATAGTTGCAATGGGTGGGACAATATATATACTCTAGTTTATATATTCAAGTTTTATATATGTATTATTTTGTAATATTGTAATAAAAAATTATGTAATTGAAGACTATCCATTCCAAGTACACAAAAAATATGCTTTGTCTTCACTAAATCTGGCACAAAATGTCAACAAAAAAAAAAAGTATGCCCAACTTAGCCAGCGTTCAGTTCGGCTCGGTCGCTCGTGTGCTGAAAATGCGTTGAATGCCGAGGCACCTCCAGGAACAAACAGACTTTACATACTGTGAGTTACAGTTACAACAATGTTAACCACATAAAGCAGCAGAGTATCCAAAAATCTAGATACGTACATTCTGTAAGCACAGCATGTACATGTGGTAATCATGTCAAATGTAATGCCAGTGATTTCAGGCTCCGTACTGAAATTTATGGAGCCGTTAAGAATCCAACAATGCTGTGGTATAAAATTAATCAATAAACACTGGCTGTCTTAAATCACACCTTTCCTTCAAGTTGAACTGATTTCACAAACATAAACGTAGACAGTGTTTACCCTGGGCTCATTTCATAAATATCAGGATTATATCTGGTTGGATGGATTATTGACAGAAAAATGAAAGGCCACTTTCAAGCCAAGAGACATATTTCAATCTGATCACTAAAACCACTTCAGCATGTCTGAGGCACAGGCAGCTCTAAACCGAAGCCTTCCATTACTCATCGCTCTACGCTTTAATGCCCGTGCTCTGCGCAATATGATACCGCAAACCGGGACTTTGTTTTATTCTCACTTCTACTTTAATGCCTAAATTGCTAACTTGGGCTTCAAAACATCTGCTGCACTGGATATTTAGTTTTGAGATCATTTCGATTCATTAGAAGTTACTGGTTTAGTTTATTTCAGCCAGCTGGCAACACAGCCATCACACTTTAATGTCATTTCTCTTAAACAGTTTATATGCTTCCAGATGGCTAGGAAAGCATTTGTGGCTTACATTTATGTCTCCTGCTATTTAGGAATTATGCTGTGTTTGTTCTGTTTTTCCTCCTTCACTGCTGCTCTGTTTTTCCTTACGGACTTTGTCACAGTTTTGACAGAAGTTTTGTAATCGCAATGTTTCACGGTTTCTCTCGGATGTTTGCGCTGCTCGAAAATGCCGGAGACCAACATTACACTGACCCCGTTTTGGTTGGCGGACAAGAATTCAAGTTTCGTCAATTTCAGGTTCTTAGTATAAAGTTACAGCAAGACGTTTACATACTCTCACAATGATATGACTATTATGGCAATACTGGGCAGAATGATTGTACAACATCCATCTTTCATAGAAGAAAAAGCCACAAGAATTTGGTACACAGGTCTGAATTTATTTTGGGGTTTTCTGACATCAATCCAGTGCCAACATTAAACATGCAGCACAACTAATATTTGGTTGGATATCCCTTAGCAGATGCTTCTGACAGAATTCTGGCTGGATATTTGACAACTCTTCTACACATAATCGGTAGTGTTGTATTAGATTCGTTGGTTTCCGGACACAAACCTGGGGTTTTAAGCACAATCCACAAATTGTTGTTAAAGATTAGCCTGCTTTCTACATTCCATAACCAGCTTATGTGCGTTTGAGGGCGCTATCCTGTTGGAACACTCGTGTTCGTCCAAGTTTCAGCTGTCTAACTGATGATATGCGGTTACACTGAGGAAATCCTGTGTTCTTCTTTCCTAATTAGTTCATCCACTTTGGACAACGTACGAGTTCCACTGGTAGCAAGACATCCCCAAAGCATGATGCTACCACCACCAGCACCGTGCCTAACAGTTGGTATAGTGTTCTTGGGGTTGAAAGCCTCACATTTACTTCAAGACTGGCCTACTGCTGCAAGTCACTCCTGGCAAGTCTACCTTTTTGCACCTAAATTCTCCCACACTTCCCGTAGCTGCCATCGTCAAATTCAAAACAGTGATGCTTCACTAAAAACGGTAAAAATGGCCCAGCACACACTTACCTCAAAGCTCTATTCACACCCCGCACAGCACCACAGTCGATCCAATCCTCCAGCACTGCTTGACTGGTGCCACCATCTCTCCGGGGTCGAGGAAGACATTCATCTAGACATTTTCTGTCCTGGCTCCTACAGTAGGTGGTGGAATAAACTTCCCCTAGATGTCCATACAGCCGAGTCACTTGCGATCACTCTGTGATGACTGTCTGTTTCTTAGGTATTTGGGTTAACTCCCCTCCCTCCACGCCTCACCCACCCAAAATAAATAAATAAGATCCTTCTAAAAAGAGTTTCATTAATGGTACTTCTAGTGAGTAACATAGAAACCCAGTGTAAGGATATATTTAATGATGGAAAAGCACCCTGGATAAAAGCATCTGCGAAATGCCTAAAAGTAAGTGTGTAAATGGACTCCTCTAAATGTACCTCTAGCAAAACCTCCCCTTCTCAAGGCTTTTTTATTATCCATGTGGTCAGCTGCGGTTGAGCATGAAGGTGTAGGTTTAGGAGCAGTGGGTTATTTTTTGGCTTTTCAGTCCATGGTGATGTAAAACTAGCTTAGCTGTAATAAGTGATAATGGTGTTCAAGCAGCTTCCTGTTCATGGCAAGACAGTGCCTCTGTGGTGCCTCAAGTTGTTCAAGACCATCTGAACCAATTATCTCTCAGCATGAGGATGACAGGTTGGGTTTCTTCCAAACATTGGCAGAATGGCTATACCTCCCAAATACTTGTACATACTGTATTACAACTGTGCTTGGACGGATACTGGAATGTGCAGGTGTTCAGAAAAAGCTCCAAGACATGTTCCTGATTTGCCTAAATCTACAATACTCTTTTTCAGATGATAGATTTCCCTTGAACTTTCCCTTGTACTATGTGTTGGTCAATCCAACCCGGTTGTTATATGTAATTATTGGTAGTAATAACTGTTAACAATAGCAACACAAATCATTATTATTATTATTACTATTACTATTATTATTATTATTATTATTATTATTATTATTAGTGATGTTGATGTTAATGTTATATACTGTAAAATATTCAATTATTTATCAATTGAACTATTGTTTAGTTTTTTATAATTACTTATATATGTATATTATAAACTGATTTGACTATTCATAGATAAAACTATTAATGCATTAAGTATTATTGTTATAAACATCACATATTTATTATTGACATTCACAACGTTCATATATTTTATCTGCATTAATATATACATAGTGTGTTACATAATAGGTATATTGTAATGCTGCTGCTACTGCTGTTGTTGTTCTAAGTTCTGGTAGTAGTATTGTTGGTGGTGCTGGTGTTACAGCTATAGTTGTTGATGGTGTTTTTTCTAGTGTTATTGTTGTGTTTTATTATAATATTGTTGTTGCTGTTGGTGGTGGTGGTCATAGTGGTGCTGGTTCTCTGGTTGTTGTTGTTGTTGTTGTTGTATGCAATTATATTACAATTGTATGTGACAATTTCGTATGGTGGTGATAATATTTTTGGTGTTGTTGGTGGTGGTTGTGGTAGTAGTAGTGGTGTTTTTGGAGGGATGGTGGTGTTGGTAATGTGGTTGCTGATGGAATTGGTGGTAGTAATAGTAGTAGTAGTAGTAGTAGTGTTTCTGGAGGAGGAATGTTGGTGTTGGTAATGTGTTTGTTGTTGGTTGTGGTAGTCATGCTTTTGGAAGGATGGTAGTGTTGGTAATGTGGTTGGTGTTGGTGGTAGTAGTAGTGATTTTAGAAGGATGGTGTTGGCAATGTCGTTGTTGTTGGTCGTGGTAGTAGCCATAGTGCTTTTGGAAGGATGGTGGTGTTGAAAATGTTGGTGTTGGTGGCAGTAGTAACAGTGTTACTAGTAGTGGAAGAATGTGTTGGTAATGTGGTTGGTGTGGTGGTTGTAGTGTTTTAGAAGGGATGGTGGTGTTAGTAGTGGTATTGTTGCTGTTGTTGTTATCATTGCTGCTGTAGTGGCCGGTGTTGTTCTTGTTAATTTTATTGTTGGTCATGTTGTTGTTTTACTCATAGTAATGTTTGCACAGGTAAACTCAGAAAATAACAACAGATATAACGTGTACAATATGTGTTTAGTGTACATTAACGAGAAACAGTTGTTGCGTTTACAGTAGGAATGGGCCATGAGAATAATCTGAACCTTCTGACTGGTCAGGTTTAAAGCATTCTACCTCAGTTTGGTATAAAAACACACAAGGAAACAGAACAGGATCGAGTCGAGCGTTATGATCAGTAATGCGGTTTGTTTCTCGGGCTCTTATTTTGCCGTGTAGAAGAGTTGACCCGATCGCCATGACAGCCGGTGTGACGTCATTCAGCACCTCTCCGCTGTGGTGCGGCAGAAACGCTGAGCGGAAAAGGAAGAGGTGTTTTTATCCACGTATTTCTTTTAAACCGTCTTTTTAGTTCATCGTAGGCGATCATTAGAGACATGCTAAAGTGCTAAACCTTAATAGGGTGCAGCAGCGAGCGGCGGAAACTGCGGTAAAGCAGACGTTAGTGTTTGTAGCTAGCTTGAGTTAGCACGCTAACAGGCTAAAGCTAATAAATAAATAACAGAAACTGAATGTGAAGCTTTGTATGAAGTGGCAGAGCGCTGTGTGTATGTGAGAGTGTGTATATGTGTGTGAGAGAAAGAGGGTGTGTGCTGACACACTCCGGAAAAGTGTTAGCTCGGCGGTTTAACCCAGCTCTAGTGAGCATAAATACATAAAGGCTGTGTGTGTATAAGTATTAGCCCCCGCCCCACCCCCCTCCCCTGACCGGGCAGGACAACCCTGGAGAAGACGCTGGACCTGGTGGGCCTGAAGCCGGGCTCGGGGCCACTGCTCACCCCGCAGAAGAAGATGAAGAAGCGCAAGGAGCTGAACGCGCTGATCGGACTCGGGGACGGGAAGCGCAAGAAGCCGAAGAAGAGCTCCGGACGCCGGCTCCTGCTGCGGGGAGACATGGGGGACTCGGACACCGAGAGCGCCTCCAGCTCCGGGGAGGAAGACGACGAGGAGGAGTTCCGCAGCCTGAGCCTCGGGCCCGGTGCTTTCCGCAAGTAAATACTACTGATTTTATTATTACTGATATTATTGACACTGTTACTCCTGATATTACCGACACTTACTGCTAATATTACCGACACTGTTACTCCTGATATTACCGACGCTGTTACTGCTGATGTTACTGACGCTGTTACTGACGCTGTTACTCCTGATGTTACTGACGCTGTTACTCCTGATGTTACTGACGCTGTTACTCCTGATGTTACTGACGCTGTTACTCCTGATGTTACTGACGCTGTTACTCCTGATGTTACTGACGCTGATATTACTGACGCTGTTACTGCTGATGTTACTGACGCTGTTACTGACGCTGTTACTCCTGATGTTACTGACGCTGTTTACTGACCTGTTACTGTTGTTACTGACGCTGTTTACTGACGCTGTTACTGTTACTGACGCTGTATTACTGACGCTGTTACTGCTGATGTTACTGACGCTGATATTACTGACGCTGTTACTGCTGATGTTACTGACGCTGATATTACTGACGCTGTTACTGCTGATGTTACTGACGCTGATATTACTGACGCTGTTACTGCTGATGTTACTGACGCTGTTACTCCTGGTGTTACTGACGCTGTTACTCCTGGTGTTACTGACGCTGTTACTCCTGTTACCCCTGGTGTTACTGACGCTGTTACTCCTGAACACTTACTGACTGATGTTACTCCTGCCCTGATACTGACGCTGTTACTGCCTGATACTTGTTACTGACACCACTACTTGTTACTGATGTTACACGACTGCTTACTGCTGATGATACTGACGACCTATTACTTCTGATACTTACTGACACTGTTACTCCTGGCACTTACTGACTGTTACTGGTACTCGCTGGACTACTACTCCTGACACTGTTACTCCTGCTACTGACACTATTTACTGCTGATTACTGACCCTGTTGCTCCTTATATTAATGCTGACACCATTACTTCTGATTACGGACAGTATTACTGCTGATTACGGACACTATTACTCCTGGTATTACTGACACTGTTACTCCTGGCATTACTGACACTGTTACTCCTGCCTGATACTACTGACACCATTACTTTTTATTCATTTATTTTATTTACCTTTATTTAAATAAAAATTTTTACAAATTTAAAGTAATGGTGTCAGTAGTGCCATTACTCCTGATATTACTGCTGACACTGTTACTCCTTATATTATTGACAGTGTTACTCCTTGTTACTGACACTGTTACTCCTGATATTACTGACACTGTTACTCCTGATATTACTGACACTGTTACTCCTGGTACTACTGACACTGTTACTCCTGGTACTACTGACACTGTTACTCCTGGTACTACTGACACTGTTACTCCTGGTACTACTGACACTGTTACTCCTGGTACTACTGACACTGTTACTCCTGATACTACTGACACCGTTACTCCTGGTATTACAGCTGAAACTGTTACTTCTTATATTATTGACAATGTTACTCCTGATATTACTGACACTGTTACTCCTGATATTACTGACACTGTTACTCTTGATATTACTGACACTGTTACTCTTGATATTACTGACACTGTTACTCTTGATATTACTGACACTGTTACTCTTGATATTACTGACACTGTTACTCCTGATATTACTGACGATGTTACTCCTGATATTACTGACGCTGTTACTGCTGATATTACTGATGCCATTACTCCTGGTTACTGACACATACTGCTGATTACTGACACTGTTGCTCTTTATATTAATGCTGACATCATTACTTCTGATTACGGACACTATTACTGCTTATTACTGCCACTGTTACTCCCGGTACTACTGACACTGTTACTCCTGGTACTACTGATACCGTTCCTCCTGATACTACTGACACCGTTACTCCTGGTATTACTGCTGACCCGGTTACATCTTATATTATTGACAATGTTACTCCTGGTTGCTGACACTGTTAATCCTGATATTACTACCAACACTATTACTCCTGATATTATTGATGACATTATTACTGCTGATTACGGACATTATTACTGCTGAATACTGATGTTGTTACTGCTGCTGCTACGACTAACTACTATTACTATACTGCTTCTATTTCCATTAATATTACTGCTGTTATTACGCCTACTACTATCACTAGTAGTACTATTGCTACTGTTAGCAATACTACTACTGCTACTATTACCATAACTAGTACTACTTTTGAAGCAGTTACTGTACTATTATTACTACTTTCACTACTACTACTGCTGCTACCATTACTGCTTCTATTACTGCTTTTTTTCTACTATTACTACTACAATCTCTGTTACTATTATTACTAATGCTACTATAACTACTACTTATTACAACTAGTATTCTTATAATATTCCTTATTATATATAATATTATTATAATATTGTTCTATTTTCCTATTACTACTACTATAACTGTTATTTCTATGGCTATTACTGCTGCTACTATTGTTACTGCACGACTGGCATCACTGTTACTACTACTGTCAATAACTACTTGTACTATTTTACTACTATTATTAATATTACTATTATGACTATTTACTACTACTAATAAAACGTTTAGTGTTCTGACTATTACTATTGTTCCTGCTACTATTAGTATTACTACAATTACGATTGCTATTAGTACTATTAGAGTGGTGATATCAGTGTGTTTTTATTTATTCCCATTTGTTTCCTGGGAAATTGAAATTGTTTTATCTACGAATGAGCATAAACTAACATTCGTTTACATAAGAGATTCATTTTTTAAGAATCCTATACAGCTACCCAAATTTCAGTACTTACATATCCCAACAAAAAAATTGACCATTTTTTTAATGTAATAAAATGTAAACACGATTATAAAAACAAAATATAAAAATCTGGATTGTTGTACCTTGTCTTGAAATGTCACCGAAACCTGTCTTGGTGCTAATGTTTGTCTGAGACAACAAAACACTCCCTCAGGGCGTTTTCCTACACGCGTGCCGGTTGTCGCTGTTGTGGGAGGTTTTATAGCACCACCTATTGGATATCTCCTGAAAACAAAAACAGACCACGATTAACAAACATCTGTCGGTACTGGTGTACAGCCAATACATTTCTGCGTGGTAAACATTTCTATAATAGACGTGGTCAGTGCAGTTGTTTCACACTGTGATCCAGTCACAGCTTTTGAAGTTAAGATTAATGATATTAATCGTCATCATCGTGAAAACAGACAGGAAGTACGACCGGTTCTGAACTGTAATGTAATATTATCATAAAACAGTAAATTGACCATCTACATGTGTAATAAATGTCTTCATAGGCACGGAGCTTTCAACTAATCTCGACTTGCACTTGTGTTTCTCTCAGGGAGTCACATGACACTCCATGCGACAGGAGATCTAAACCTCTTTATTTATTTCTACGTTTTCTTTTCCTCCTCATGAATAAAAGAACGTTCGCCAAACCTAAGCACTAAATCATGATCCTGAAAAATGTTTTTCCTCAGGGGTTAGAAACTTGTTTTTGCACCCATCTTGCGTCAGTCGAAAGACACTCGAGCGCAGAGATGGTAGCTGTGCACACACACACACACACACACAGACTTAGAAGTAAAAGATATGAAGTGCACAGTAAAATTTAATCCTGTTATAAATTTTTTTTTTTAATGATAAGGTTTGGAATAGAGGTTTGACTGTGTGTGTGACACTTGAGTGTGTGTGTGTGTGTTTTGTGCAGGGGGTCGGCTCAGTGCTGCTCGGTGTGCTACCCGCTGTGCGTGTTCATCGTCCTGGCCGCGTGTCTCATGGCGTGCGCCGGACTCATATGGATGCAGATTGCACTTAAAGAGGATTTGGACTCACTGAAGGAGAAACTGCGCACCAGTGAGATTTTATTCCTTACTGCACAATTTTTCACTTTTAAAGGCCGAATAACTGTACAGGCACTTCTTTCATTGTCTGTCTTTCTTGCCTCAACAGTGGAGTCGAGTCAGAAGCAGTCTTCACACGAAATCCCGAAACTGAGCGAGGATCTGAAGGCCAAGCAGAGAGCGCTGGAGGACATCGAGAACGGAGACAGGGGCTTAAATAAATTATGGGCCAATCTTACAGATATTAACAAAAAGGTACGCTTAAGCACCAGAGTCTGATTTAAAGCCACGCTGTGATATCATGGCACAACGGCGTAGTTCAGGTTAACGGCGTCTTATTGAACCGATTCTCTCAGCGCTCTTTTCTAATGCGTACGATCGTATTACGTCCCGCACCGAGATCCCGAAGTGCACTCTCATGCATAATTTACTGCTCCAGACTTCTTCTTCTGCTTCTCCTCTCTTCAATTTCCTGGTAATGGCTCTTTAATACGAATACACTCATGACATTAGAACAAAAAAAAAAAAGTACACACGTGCACTCCCTGAACAGCACGTGAGCTGAACTATAAACGTTACCAAACACTGAACAATCGGTGTTTAAAAGAAAAACTGTCCTGATTTCTGTCCTCCCCCTCCTGTGTAGATAAGCACGCTGGACTCGGCTGTTAACCATCTGAAGGCGAACATCAAATCAGCATCGGATTTAATAACTCTCCCGACGACCGTAGAAGAGCTCCAGAAGGTACGCGAGTTCAAAGAGCCGCTCACATTCAGGAAACGCTCTCGCGCTCCACGAACCGTATCATCTTAACGCGTTTCATTCATTCGTGCGTGTGTCTGGGTTTCTTTTTCCCTTACAGAGTGTCGCCACAATAGGAAGCACGCTCACTAGCGTTCAGCACGACGTGAAGATGATCCAGATGTCCATCGAGGAGCAGAAGAAAGGAGAAAACAAACAGATCGGGGAAACGGTAAAGAAAGAAAGAGAGTCAGAACGTCAAGAGAGAATGAACGTGATCTGAGGAGGAACTAATTTGTCTAACACAGATTCACCGGACAATACTAAGTGTAACTATAGATGGATTGCCACACATTCATAGTGAATAAATTAAAACAAGTAGACCTGTGCTATTTACTCAATTATGCAACTGAATCGATCTTTTATTGTTCAGTTTAGTTTATCGATTCTATGGATCATGTTTTTGTATTCAGAATCAATTTATACCTCTTAAATCCATACATTAAATGGTCGCTGAAAATACCAAAACAGAGAGCGCAGCAAAAATGTTCAGTTCCAAGGGAGCCGCAAATGGTGTGGGGAACAAGTGAAGGTCTTCACTTCGCCGGAAGTGGATGTGAAAATTTTCCCACAGGCAAAAATCGAATGTCTATTATTATTATTATTATTATCAAGGGTGACAATAATATTCATATGGCATGATTAGTTTTTTATTTATTTATTTAATTTAATCAGTAAGTCTTTATTATTATTTAGGCTAGTAAAAAAACTGCACAATAAGAAGAATTTTTCTGAACATAATGGAAATTAATAAATTCACAAGTTACACACTTTTCATTGGTATATATTTTATACAATATCAGCATTTGCTTCTAAAAATATTCAATATTTAAATTTCTATAGTGTGAGATTTCCACACCAGCAGCAGTCAGGGAGAGAACGGCCGCGTTCCATTCCTCAGTGTACTTTAAAGTGCACTCACTACTCCCCTGTTCGGAGATTGTCGCTTAAGGAAACTTCCCTAGATATAAATTCCCTGCATCGTCACCAGCGCAGACGTCCCTTACCTCGGACACCTGTCTCTGCTGCTGTGGGATTAATATTTCATATTTAGTGAAACAAAAACTGACACCCTTGTGAAACACATACGATCGACATGAAGTGTGTATAACTTAAATAAATTAGTTAGTTCATTTACAAGATGTACAGTTCATTTTTTCATTACAGATTCCTAGTCTATATAATAATCTAAGTAAATAGTAGATTTAGCGCTTAAAATTAAGTGATATATATAAATCTTTTTTTTTTTTTTTGAGTTCCATTATTTTCACGCTCCAGTGAGGTGCAATGCCTGATGGGAAATTTGGACATGGTTTCTATATTCCACTTTAATTCTATTTTATGTTATTTTATTTTATTATTTGTACATAATGGAAATGTAAAAAAAAGAAATTAAAGCTAAAAGTTTTTCTATATTTTTCTATATTTCTAATTTGTAAAAAAAAAAAAAAAATCTCTCTCTCATTTCATACTTCATATTCTCTGATCTCTGATCACGATATATATTTTCTGAGTTGGTTTAAATACATTTCAGTTCGTAAGTCTCTAACATGTGGCCGTTTTGTACGCAGGACCCTCCGCTGACTCCGGCTCAGGGCGACGACAGCAGGAACGTGAACGGCGGAACGGCGGATAACGGCAGTATGGATCTCATGATTTTTTCTCTCTTTATTATTTTTTATCATCTCGTACCGTCTGTGAAATCTCACACGTCATTTGTTCACTTTCACATAAGGCTCCACCACGTCCCTGAGTCCCGACAGCACACGCCAGCGCCGCTTCCTCAGTAAGAGAGAGAAGGCTACGCCACAGACGCTCACGTTTCCTGGCGTCAGCTCCGCTCAAGGTTTATACTTCATGTCAGATTTGTGCAGTTCATTCACTGGTGCCCTGTATGGCCAAAAGTATGTGGACACCTGACCATCACTCAGGCGTCATTGGATCAGAGCTGGATTTCTGCATAGTGATGTCATGACTGCTCAGGCGTTCACATACTTTTGGAGTCTAGAGTCTATCAGTGTTATAGAGTCTATGTGCTTCACTGACTGATGTGTTGGTCTGCTCTGGTTTAAACTAAAAATAAAAAAAAACCTCCATATATTCATTCCCAGTTTTTAATTTATAGCCTTTTTTATGTGTTTTATATTTTTTTTTATTCAAAACAAAAACCTGTTTATTATGCAGATTACATTTTGGTCTGAAACAGCTTTTGAAACTGAGGTGTTGAGGAACGAGTCGTGTCGAAACTTTTATTAGAGTTTACTAAAGACCTCTAAAGTTCTCTGACACTGGAGACTCAGAAAACAAAAAAAGTACAGCAAGTCCCCTACATATGAACATACGAATAACGAACTTGCCAAGATACGAACACATGGATAGATACTGTAGTTGACAAGTGAAAATAATTGAGAGAATGGAGACATTGTTCTTTAAACATGAATCGTTCAACCATCTGCACGATTCTAAACGACAAGAATTAGTTTTGTACTGTGTATAGCCAATTGTGTCAGTATCCTAATACCGACAATGTTTGTTGCATTACGAATAAACCGGACTTGCTAACGAGCTCTCGGAACAGAAACTGTTCGTATGTTGGAGACTAATTGTATTATATCAAGCACCTTAATATGAAACATCGTACAGGGACTAGTGTCAGAGCCAGCGCTAGAGAAAAACCAATCAGATTCGAAGATTCAGCAGAGACGTGGTGTATTATTGTTATTATTATTATATAGCAGTAGTATATATTTTTTTCATTCAGTTAATATATTCATTTTTTTTCATTTACTTTATATTTTATTTAGTTAATATTTCATTTAGTTTCTTTTTTATTCAGTTAATCTTTTTATTATTATTTAAATGTATTATTATTATTATTGTTATATAGTAGTATATATTTTCTTTCATTCAGTTAATATATAATTTTTTCTCATTTTGTTTATATGTTGTTTATTTATTATTTAGTTATTTCATTTTAGTTTCTTTTATTTAGTTAATATTTGCTATTATTATTATTTAATTTGTTATTATTATTATATAGCAGTAATATTTTCTTTCATTCCTTTAATATTAATTTTTCATTATTATTTTATTTGGTTGTATTGTTAGTAATGCTTTTTTAGTTAATAACATTATTATTTATTTATTTATTTATTTATTTATTATTATTATTATTATATAGAAGTAGTGGGTATTTTTCTTTCATTGAGTTAATATATAAATAAAATCCTTCTCTGTTCTCTCAGATTTGGAGAAGCTCATACACACTCGGCTGGAGGACACCTCCAAAGGTGTGACGTACCAGGAGCTGAGGAAGATCTTCGGTGCGTCCACTCCGGATTCCCGTCTCCTCGAGCCGTTCGACGCGGACCAGAACCACAGGTACACTCTGGAGGAGCTCCGGGCCGCCACCGCTCTCTGAGAATCGCAACCAAACCAGTGACTGCGCAATCGGCGGAGTGAAGAACATCAAGAATGCAGAGCCTTGTTTTTTTGTTTGTTTGTTAAGTTTCTGTAAAACTGTACCAGAGAGGTTTGACTCGTTACCCTGCAGCGAATCGACTTCAGTTTTGAACCGGCTCCGGCACCATGATGGACCTCTAACGAAGTGATACGGAGAGTTTATTATTAACAGTCACGAAGGTGTTTAACGTATGAGTGTGTGTGGATACATAATCATAAGATGCGTATTACAGAATCAGATCGAAAAATCAGAGATTACATTTTAAAGTGTTTGTAATTTTTCTCCTGTATATGATTTTTAAAAAAATACCATTCCTAACACTTTTCAATGCAAGCTGGGAGGAAACCAACATTATTTAACACGCTATTTAATTGTGTATTTAGCAAAATGTAGCAATAATATATTCCACTTAAGGCTTATCGGACATATGACGTGTTACTGTTGTGTATTATGGACAAGTTTTCAACATAAAAAGTGACACTTCACCCTTAAAAGATCTGATGCAGTAGCTAAAGCTCCCACGCTCAGCATGGAGAGCGACGTGTGTGAGGCATGAATGTGTGTGTAGGTTAAAGAGATTACCCCCCCCCCCCTTTTTTTTAAACATTTTTTATCCGTTCTTCTTCCTGTCCTCATTTTTGGTCTGGAGCTTTAGCTACTGATGATGTTTTAAGGTGAATGTTCACTTTTAACAGGTAGTGAATGAAACACTGATTAGGCATGTATGTACATATTTTTATAATGCTAATGTATAATGCTCTGTCTCTCTCACACACACACACACACACACATTCCAGTCATTTTAAATCAGGGGTGCGCAAACTTTAAAACAACTCGTATGATATCTTAAACCCACAACCAAACGCAGAAGAAATACAAAAAAAAATTTTGGTTGTGTAAGAACCTCTCATTTTTCCCATCTTTGGTATTAATTATAAGAGTGTAGATTAAAAGGGATTGCCTTTTAAGGAAGTTTAGGGGCGGAGCTACATTACAGGCCAGAAAAACATCAGAAGGAACCTGAAATATAAAGAAGAAAAAAATTCTAATCTGTTGCATTCATTTTACAAGTATTGTCAAAACAACTTTTGTGACACACACACACACGCTTTGACTATTAAAATCCCCACAATCATACACTTTTAATTTGCACCAAGACACACTCGAACATAATGAAGGAATAAGATTAGTGCTGTTCTGGTTACGGGAAGTCCTTAAAACGCACCATGGTCACGATCAGACGAATCAGGACTCACACAAAAGTTTGCGCACCCCCCCCACACACACATTTATTACTGTAAATACAGTGTATGATGTGTATTCTCCGGAGGATCAGCCCCACAGCTGCAGCACTGCCTCAGTTCAGGTGTACAGGTATACTTCCTGTCCGGAGGCTGATCCTCATACAAGGCTTGGTTCTTGTATCTGCTTCCTGGTGTTAATAAATGATGATTTTTTTTCTTTCTTTTTTGTGAAGGAATGGTTCAGGTAACCTGCTCGTGTAAAATAAAAAAAATATTCAGCAGTGTATTTTAGCGTAACGGACGCACTTCTTCTGCTCGGCATGTTGCTTTTTACCGTGACATGTATAAAGGTGTAATTTATCCGAAAACTGTTTCAGTCTCTTTTTTTTTTTCTTTTCTTTTCTCGTATTGGGTTTTCTGCTGTGTTAATGGGTATAAATATTGATCGATGAATGTGAGTTGGGGAATATATATTTAAAAAAACAACCTCCAGACAGACAGGTTGTTATGACCACCATTACATTTTGTTCAATCTCAGCAGTTGAGGGTTGCTCAAGGACTGAACAGTGGCAGCTTGGTGGTGAGGGGATTTAAACCTGAGACCTTCTGATCAGTAGCCTCACTGAGCCACCCAAGAACCCTTTAAGAAGTGGAAATAATAATAACTTAAAGGTATTTGGCCAAACCTGCAATGACATCATTTTCAAAGACGTACTTCAATATGGTGTTACAGCTATAACAGCTTCCACTTTTCTTGGAAGGCTGTTCACAGGATTTTGCCTGGCGAGAACGAGAATCTCCATTCCAGTTCATCCCAAAGATCCTCGATGGGGTTGAGGTCAGGGCTCTGTGTTAGGGCTGGTCAAATTCTTCCACATCGAACTCATCAAACCATATCTTTATAGTCTTTGCTTTGTGCACTGGGGCTCAGTCATGTTGGAATGGAAAACAGTCTTCACCAGACTGATTCCACAAAGTTGAAGCATAGCATTGTCCAAGGTGTCTTGGTATGCTGAGGCGTGATTGAAATACCTGAATTGAATCATTAACAGGTTTGACCAAATACTTTTATATACATTATAGATCGATAGAGAGAGAATTATTTGTTATTTTGTTTGAAATTTACATTTATTAGAAAACAGAAGAACACACTGAGCTCCATCATTGAAACATAGAAAAGCCCGCACTGCACCAGTCCATCACTCGACACTACGCGAGCGCTCCTTTAGCTCTCCAGTCTCTTCCCAACACATTCATCAACTCCTCCTCATCATCATCATCTTCCTCATCCCCTGAGAGACGCCGCTCTTCCACCATCATCATCGCCGTCGTCTTCTTCACCTTGGCCTCCTTTTTGGTGAGTAGCACCTCGACCCTGCGCAGGCGCTCGATCTGCTCGTCGATCTCGTCGATCTGCCTCTCGAGGCGCCCTTCCTCGTCTTCCTCGGCCACGATGGCCTCCGAGGCGGTGCTCACCTGCCGCATCTCCTTCTGAAACTCCTCCCACTCTTTGTCCAGGTGGTCCTTCGGCGTGTCCACGTTCCGCATCTTGGCGTCTCGGACCGGGTCGTCGAAGAAGCCTTCGGGAAGCGCCTCCGCCGTGTTGTCTTTCTTGTCCGCTGGTTTCTCATCCTCGGGTTTCGAGACGGATCCCGAGTGAGACACGGGCGGCGCGGCCGCGATGCCAGGGACGCTGCTGTCAAAGAAATCAGCGGGAAGTGAGTCAGATGACGGACCTGGCTGCTTCATGTTGCTTGGAGCTGATTTATCATCATTATCGTCGCCGTCGCCATCATCATCATCATACTGTCCAGCGAGAAGTCCAAGTCCTGCACCTGTCCCACCAGTCTTACCCTGAGACAATGCAGCACCTGAGGCTTTGGGCTTTTTCCCATCATGCACTTCCGGTTGTGGAGCTTTCCTCTTCAGTATGGATGTCTGTGCAGGCTGAGAGACAGGCTGAGGGACAGGAGGAGGGACAGGAGGAGGGACAGTCCCCGCGCCCTGACTCCCCCCTTTGAGCTCGGACACTTTATCTTTGTGCTGTTTTCCCAGCACGTGAGCCTGCCACAGGATGTCCGTCTTCACCTGGACGTTACACAGCACGCAGCTCAGGTGCCCCAGGCTGTTGTACTTGGCGTACGGAGACTCGACGCGTTTCTGCCGCTCGCCCCGCTGCTGCCTCTCCCTCATGAGCCGCCGCAGCTCGTCCTGATTCACCACCTTCTTCCCTTTCTTCTTCGCCGCCGCCGCTTTAGTCGCCATGGTTCCGAGCCTCAGCTCTCGAACGTCGAGCTCCGCTTTCGGGCGCAGGAAAGTGACGTCAATATCAGGAGCCGGCGCCTGCGCCCTTCGACCTGCGTCGGTTTCAGCGTAGCGCGCGTGCGCAGCAACCGTTGCTGTTTTTCATGTGGATGATGAAACTAGTCACGTAGACCACTTTATATAAACACTATTATTATTATTATTATTATTATTTAGCAGTAGTATTATATATTCAGTAGTAGTAGGTAATATATACATTTTTTAAAACTTAGTGTATATTTTATTTATTTAGTTAGTTAAGATTTAATTTTATTTAGTTCATCTATTATATTTTTAATGACGTGTTTATTTTTTTTAACTAGGTTATGCCATTTATTAATTTTATTTTAATTTAGTTAATATATTATATCTATTTAGTAATATTAACCTTTAGTTTTCTTTAATTTAGTTGGTTAGTTCATTTATTATATTGTTCAATCAGAAGTATTTATCGTTCTTACATTTGTTAATTAGCAGTATTTTCGGTAATATATTGTTTAATTTTAATGTAGTTATTGCATCATTTATTTATTAGTATTTTTCTTTCATTCTATTTATATCTCATTTATTTTTAATTTAGCTAATATATTGTATTATTCATTTTTCAGTGAAGAACTAGCTGGGACGCGGGCCCACCTAACCGGCACAGGTGAAGCCAGGGGTCTGATGAATCTCGATTTCTTTCTGTAGTTAATCACAAATCAGTCATGATTCAATGGAGGGGGGCGGTGAATGGGGCACTTACATTTTCCACATTTAATAATTAAAATTTACTTGGGGTTATCTTTGTGTAATATTAAAATATGTGATCTCAAACATTGAAGTGTCAAATATGTCAACAACAAAAAAAAATATTCAAGTGGGGCAAATACTTTTTCACAGTTATGTATTTATTTATGAATGCATTTTGGTCATTTGCAATCATGGTTACATCAAAGTGATCAATAAAAGTTAAGAATTTTTTATTTTTTAGGAGAAAGGAGTGACGTGAAGGGAGTTAGAGTCAAAGCGGGATTTTTGATTGTGTATAAGGAGTTATGAGAGCAAAAACTTGCTTTCTCTCCCTGTCATATATACTGTATACACACATATATAATAAATCTCCTGCTACACTAACTCGCTAGCAGTGATATTTTATAATGAGCTTGGTTAATAAATGTCAATACACAATAGTATATACTACACTTACCTATATAAACGCAAGTGCATTAGACATGTATGGATTCCTATCTAGTGAAATCACACTGAAACACCACATCGTTGCTCTCAGTGCGGGTTGTGTGTGTAGCTTCTATACTGAATCTATCCGCACGTCAATCATCCCAAACGTGGTCACGGCTTCTTGTGCAGACCTTGGAGATTTAACATAAAGCTCAAATTTTCACACCATACAAACCATTTTACACACCATGTTTATGATTTAAAAATACCTTAAGGCATTTTATATACAGTAGTGTAGTAGTTTCAATTGTGAGCGAATAAAAAAAAAAAGAAAGAAAAAGTCTTGAAACAAGTGTTCGACTCGAGTGAGTTTATTTACAGTATAAAAAAATTCCAACTCCAGCATGGCCACCTACTGAATACGATGCCTAAGAATATATAAAGCACTAAATCATGTACATTTCTCATCAACTCGTTCTATTAAAATGACATTCACATCAAATCGGTATCAAAACATGAATGAAATAAGGGGGAGAGAGGGGGCAAAAACTTTCCCTAACACAAAAAACGAGATCCGTGGAAATTACATTGTATTAAGAAAACAAAAAACTTTGAGGGGGGAAAAAACGAAAAGGCGAAGTGGACGACTTGAGATGAACACTGATAAATTAAGGATCCGACCCTTTTTTAAAGGCCAAAAACATGACTAATCAGAAAGAAAAACACAAGCTACCTCTCGTGTTATTCCAAACTAAATCGATCAGGTCTAAACAATCCCGAGGAGGGGGCGATGATTAAATTTAAACAGCAACATTAAACTCGAAGGTTATTATTATTATTATTAAAGAAGACACAGCCACAAGGGCTAATCAAATCCTCAAAAGATCAAAAGTCCACTGTCTCGATGCGCGTCTCAGTCGCTCACGTCCATGTCCTGTTCGTCGTGGTGGTCATCTCCGTTCTGCTTGGTCTGTTTGGGGGTGTGCTTGGCACTGTCGCCCTCGCCATCGCCCTCGTAGCGTGCTGGAGAGGACCCGGAGTCGTCCGAATCTTTGGCCTCCCGCTCCTTCTCGCTGTCGTAGCCCTGCTCCTCCTCATCGTAGTCTCGTGTCACCTGTGCGAGTTAAAGCAGCATTCACATTCACGCTCTGAATGTATTATAATCATTCAAAGGTGTGATACTGGATCCAGAGAAAGCCGTATGGGCACAGGCTCTCACTCCAACCAAAGCAGATGCCACGTCTGTTTAATTAGTCACTCTCATCGTTCTGCTTGGTTAGAATGAAAGCTTGCGCTCACATGATGCTTTCTGGCTCCAGACCGACACCCTGGTCATATTTTAATATAGAAATGAGATGATCACTAAGAAGGGGCGAAAAAACCTCTACAATCAAAATTAAGCGTAATCAAAATTTACAAAGTACCAGGAGATCGTTATGACCGTACCTTCACATCTCGTTTCTCGCTATCAGACGTCCGCTCCCTCTCCTTATCTTTGCTCTTTTTCTTCTTGTTGGAGGAGCGTTCTGATTCGTCACGGCTGCGCTCTCGATCAGCTCTCCTGTCGCGCTCGCGTTCCCTGTCCTTCTCTCTTTCCCGGTCTCTCTTCTTCTCCTTCTTGTGTCTGTAGCAAAAAAAAAAAATTTATACTCAAAGTAAGAGTTTAAGAGTTAAGACTTTCATTAAAGTTTTAAAGGTTTTGAGGTTAAACATTTCGCAATCCAGTGATTTTATAATACTCAAGAAAAAAAATGGGTTAAATTTACATTTGCCATCTACATCTACTAAAACTGTGTCTCTAATTATCGAGCACTAAACTAAACCTGTTTTCTATTATACTTCAGGGGATCTAGATTAGCAAGTATGGTACGCGCCAAAATATACAGTACTGACACTCTGATGCGCACGTGCGTTTGTTGACGGAGCACAGCTCCAGAAAAAAAAAACTTGGACAAAGTTTACAGCTCCAGAAGAACGTATTCCCAGCAGTGGAAATATAATAACAGGTCTCAATTACGGCGGAGGACAGAGATACGTGCTGCTCGATAAAATAAAGTAATATCAAATCGGTACATTATAAAAATCGTGATGCTTATAGCACTGGCAGTGAAATATCGGGTTCGGGAGGTGACTGGTGAGTTCCATCCCTCATTTTTATTTATAAACAGTACAGGTCAAAAGTTGACACACCTTCTCAAAGAGTTTGTGTCCTTTAGCCCAAACGCGTCTCTTCTGCTTGTTGCCTGTCCTTAGCAGTGGTTTCCTAGCAGATATTCTAGCATGAAGGCCTGATTCATACAGTCTCCTCTTAACAGTTGTTCTAGAGACGTGTCTGCTGCTAGAACTCTGTGTGGCATTGACCTGCTCTCTGATCTGAGCTGCTGTTAACCTGCGATTTCTGAGGCTGGTGACTCGGATGAACTTTTGGCGACTCTTGGTCTTCCTTTCCTGGGGCGGTCCGCATGTCAGCCAGTTTCTTTGTAGCGCTTGATGGTTTGGTGTGACTGCACTTGGGGACACTTTCAAAGTTTTCCCAATTTTTCGGACTGACTGACCTTCATTTCTTAAAGTAATGATGGCCACTCGTTTTTTTTCCCCCTCACTTAGCTGCTTGTTTCTTGCCATAATACAAATTCAACGTCTTTGAATGAGAAGGTGTGTCCAAACTTTTGGTCTGTACTGTATATTATTTTTATATTTGTAAAACTCAAGTTTTAATGAGAAGTGGATGAAAAGAGAGAAAGAAACAGTGATTGGATTGTGATATCCACTGAAACTCAAGGTTTCAGCTTCAGTACTGGAGAGGGAAAAGGGGACAGGGTGAAAGCTATGTGAATGATTGCCACCTTCTGGGCGACGGTGTCCTGGATGCTCTTCTCTTGGGAGATCTTCGTGGAGATCGGCTGATGCTCTTTCTTCTTCTCCTGCGTTGTGAAGAGAAAAGGGAGAAAGGACACAGAGGTGAAAAGGCGGAAAGTGGAGATAATTATACTCGGAAAATATTTTTAAAAATTATTAAATAGAAAAAAGCTGAAATGCATAAATATTAGGAATGAGTAGATGTAAAACGGTTAAAGGTCCAAGTGCAGCATTCAGACAAGACATGGGGTAGGATTGCGTGAGACTGATTACAGAGATAATGATTTATTTGTTTAATTACATTTTTTTTTTTATAAAAACACATGTAGATACGTCCTTTTACATTTTACTAACATCAAGTATAATGTTCTGGACTCTCAACCCCAAACAAAAACAAAATAAAATTTTTTTCTTTTTCTCGTCAAACAATTTAAATGCCGTGGGGGGGGGGGAGATGGTTGAGGTTGAAAGATTTACCGGCTCGTGCTTCTAGATCTCCTGGCGGTGCTGTAGCTCTTTGGAGGCGTTTTAGAGCGTTTCTTGTCTTTTTCCTCTTTCTTTCTATCCCTGGGAATCAAACAGAAGCACCTTCATTTATTAATTTTTTTATATTTAGAAGTTGTTGTGCTCTCTATAACTGACTCGTCTCTGCAGACTTATTTGTCCGCCACCTATTAAAGACGGCACATTTCTATCAAGAAATCGTTTGTTTCTTCTTTCATAACACATTCAAACTGCACAGCGCTCCCCGACACGAAATACGCCCAGTGTGAAGAGAGCCGACTGATTCATTAATTCGGCTGCACCTTTAAATTAAGTTTCCTGTAGTGTTGCCTAGCAACAACGATCAGTCCTTGAGGAAAGAGCTTAAGATTCACTTGTCTCCCTCACACACTGCAGCCTGCCGTCCAAAGGAAAAGAAAATAAATAAAGGCACTTTGGATAACGATGCGTCAGTTCGAATTACAAATCCACGACATTAACACCAAACAGCATTTCTTTTACACAGGGTATGTGGGTAATGTCCTATTATACAGATGCTACTCTGAAACGAATACACTGCATACACAGCCAAAGTTGGTTCGGCATTGCCATTGAACGTTTTTTTCTTTATTTATTTTTTATGCACTTTGGTCCATTAGTCAGGACAGCAGATTATTATTATGACAGAGTTAAACAAAGCTAAAGCAACAATCTGAAGAGAAACTAAAAACAGCCAGAGAAACATCTATGCTACTCTGCTAAGAGCAATGAAAAACAGTTTTTTAAAACTACAACTACAGAGTGATGTCGGGATTAGCGTGTAGTGCGTGATGACTAAGCTTTCTGTTAGTCGTAACACAGATCGAGGCTGTGGCGGTGAAAAGACTCTCGAACCTGGATTTGCTGACGGAGCGGCGGCCGCGGTCCCTGGAGCGGGACCTCCTTCTCCTGGGGCTGCGGGAGCGTCTGCGGCTCCGGGAACGGGAGCGTCTGCGAGACCGGCTGCTCGACCTCCTGTGGAGAGAAAGTACGCCTCGAGAATTAGAGCGGCGGCAAACTTTATCCATGAAAACACAAACACTGTTCTATAAATAACTACACTACAGATCTTTTTTTGCACAAAAATGTTCTACTACATACGACAAATACATATGATCTTTAACAATATTTAGATTCATTGCACATTTCTAATTATTTCAAGTTCGAGAGAGATCCAACCCACTAACCCTGCTCTCCATCTACCCTTATATGAAGAGTAAAAAGGAAGTAAAAACAGTAAGAACTGAACACTTTCGCCACACAGCCCTTAAACCACAGCATTTGTTTAGTCATTTTTTTCTGCATTACTATGTTTTAATAAATATGCTCAGGACTCAGGATTGTGCAGAATAGAGTGATAACCTTTTTTCCCCCAGCACAATGATGATGAACCAAATTTTACTTCGTTTTAACCAACTGTACAAACATGACTAAGCAGAAAAACCAACTGTACAAACATGACTAAGCAAAAAAATGAAAAAGCAGAAGAAGAAGAATGGAGGGGGGAGGGGGGTTGGGGGGGGATAAATTCCATTTAAAAAGAAAATTCAGATTCATAGGATCGCTTGTTAATCAAATCAGGTGCGCAAATATCCATGGGTGCTTATCAATATACTTCGGTGACTGGGTAGTAAACTGTGTGGAAAACACTGGTATTTTTTTTCCTCCATCACAAATAATGTATACATACAATAAAACAAACCAGTAAAATGACCTTGGGAAAAAAATCATTAGTTCATCTCAGAATTCAGCAGAAGAGGCGGAACATTTTTCAAAAAGCGCTAAAAAAATTATCTCTAAATTCAACAGATGTAATTCCACAGTCTGTGTTGCTACTAACAGAAAGCTTAGTTATGAGTGTGCAATTAAACTCCACGCAAACGCATTAGTTCTAATAAATAAAACCAATCTGTCAATAAACATGTGTATAGTAATTATAAACAGGAAAAGCAGTCAACATCTCATGTATCGCAAAAATCCCTAACAGAATAGTGATAAATTCTGTCGGTCACATCACTCAGGTCCATCCCCAAACACACACATTATTTATATTAAGTGTGTACCTGTGTCGGGAGCGAGAGCGGGATCTCCTGCGTCTGGATCTAGACCTGGATCTGGAGCGAGAATGCTTACGCTTGCTGTCTTTTTTACCTGCAGACAAATTTTTTTTATTATTATTAAATCTCACTTTCCATTCTCGTACTTCAGACAAAAAAGTAATAAATAAATCATTCACTCACTACTAGGCTCAATCGCAGCCGAGATGAGGGACTGTGCCTCTCTGACTCTCTTCATCGCTTCCTCGATTTCCTTGTTGGAGGCGTCTGCCTTTAGACCCATGCTCGCTGCCATCTGGTTCATCCTGCAAAACGATGGAACATTTACATCAGACTGACTATTGGACGTTCAGGTCAGGGGTTAACATTTATCTAACGGGCGTTTCGGACTTACTTCGGATCCACTGAGGTCATCAGCTTGAGAAGCTGATCCGCAGAGAGAGCCTAGAAAAAAAAAAGAAAAGAAAAAAGTCAGTGGTGCTGTCAATAAACAACAAATAAAGTGAATCATCAGAAGAATGGAGGAGGAGAGCACTCGCCTGGGGACTCATGCCGGCTCCGGGTAACATAGTAGGACCACCGAGAGCACCCAGAACACCACCTCCCATCTAGAACATCAACCGAGATCTCTTTAGTATTAACGTTATTTACCTAATAATGATTTCATAAATTATGGAAAAACAGTTGTCCAAACCTTCCTGGAAACAAGTGAAAAAGTAAGTGCCCCCATTGCAACTATACTTTGGACAATGATACAAAAAAATACAAGCAAGCCACTTGTGAATGGCTTAAAATAAATAGATAAAATAAAGTTTGAGTGGCCTAGTCAAAGCCTTGACTTAAATCTAAAGGGGATCCTTAAACGGGCTGCTCATGCTTGAAAACCCTCCAATGTGGAAGAATTAAACCAATTCTGAAAAGAAGACTGGGCCAAGATTCCTCCACAGCAGATTCAGGGCCAGTTATTGCAAATGCTTTATTAGGGCAGTTGCTGCCAAGGGTGGCACAACCAATTAATTAGGTTTAAGGGACAATTACTTTTTCACACAGGAAAGTTTTTTTCCCCCTTAATAACCCCTTTTAAAAAAACAATTTAAAAACTGCATTTTGTATTTACTTCATAGCTAAACACTATTCTTTGCGTAATAGTAAAATTAGTTTGATGATCTCAATCATTTAATTGTGACAAATAAGATTTTCAAAAAGGGGCAAATACTTTTCCACAGCACTCTACAGGACGTTGTATAGCTTTAATACATTATATACAATCATACATATATAGCTTTTTAAAAGTTGAGAACATCTTACTTGGAAAAGATGCCTAGAGAAAGTTATTTTTTATCTAATGCACTGTTAACCTTTGAATAAAAACTCTGCGTATCGAACGTATGGCCACAAAAACAGACCTTTCCTTTTAATGTTAAATGTCTCTAGTTTAAGTTGGCCATGGCTCAAAATTGAATAATGACAGCAACCGTCATCCATGACGTGAGGTTATCTTTATTTGGTTAGGGTAAATTAAAGTCTCAACCTTTGCAAAGTCATCTAAGGCAAAAATCGCTTGTTTTCTGAATAAAGCAAAAACAGACTTCACCCCCCCCCCCTCCTAAAAAGCAATTCTAAAAATAAGCTTTAAAAAAATGTAATTAAAACGCAATGTTAAAGAGGAATTTGTAACTGGACATTACCGATGCAAGAGGGTTGGGCGTGGGGAGCAGTCCTCCCCCTGGAAGCAGCCCGGCGACGGCGTTGGCAGGCGCCATCAGCGACAGAGCTTTTGACTCGTCCGGGATCACACCTTCAAGATCAAGAAAGCTTAAATTAAAACCAGAGACGTGACGGCTTCAACAAGATCAAGTAGGGGAGAGACAGAGAGAGAGACAGAACATTTATGATTTTCAGGCAATAAAAACAGTCGCCTCCAAATGTCATTACCACCTGCGTCTCTGCTTTCATTAAGTATCATTTGAGTTTTTTTTTTTATATATATATCTTTTTAAACTGCTGTCCAAGTCACTTATTACTGAGTGAGAAACTAAGATGGGGAAATTTCATTTTTTTTTTTTTAGAAAAAAAATTTTTAAAAATACACACTACTGCAGTTAATACTGCCAAGATGTGATCACCTGGACGCGTGTTATTTAAGTCATGAACCAAACGTGAGCGAGCACAGTGGCTTCTCCGGGTGATGTGCTTTCAACTTTTCATATAGACGTTTTATGAACAAGCGACTCACGTTGGCAGCTTCGCTAAAAGCACACAGAGAAAGATCGAGATACACAACACAAAAACACTTTCAGAGATTGTGGCGATGAAACAATCAAATAATGCTAAGTAAATGTAGATTTCTTACTAAACAACTGACAAGAAAAAAATAAATAACGTATAAAAATGATATTCGAATAGACATTCAATTCCGCGTCGCGTTTTCCCCCCCTCTCCCTCTCAAACTCTGGACTTTTGCTGGAGACTGGCCTTACCTGGTATCTCACAGGAACACTAGCATGCTAACACGTGCGCAAATGCTTTAGAGATTTTAAAAACAAACTAAAAAAAATCAGTCCCAACAAAAGCCTGAAATATTCTTTTTGTCTGCCGAGGATATTTCACATTTTTGGTTATTACACAAGGCAGAAAAAGAAACCTTAACAAGAGAACACATTGAAAAGAAAAAAACAAAAACAAACAAACAAACAACAACAAACAAGCACATTAGAAAAAAAACAGATTTGCTGCAGGAGACAAAACTGTAGGGCTGTTTTTTCGAGTTTCATTTTCGGGCACGGCCTGGTAAACAGGACTGGCAGAGCCAGGGAAAAAGAACTGTAAAACACAACAACAAAAACAAGAGACCACTGTTAAAGAGAGGAAGGAAAATCACACCCGTCTTTTCTTTTCTTATACAGCATGTGGAGTCCACCACATTGAGCAAAAGCACAGAACAACCCACATAGTGACTGACAAATGTTATGTACTAAAGGCTAAGCTCTTTCCTGAGGGAACCCAATCCTAGCATAAATGTGTATCTTTGATATGAAAGATGAAGATAACAAAATAAAAATAAAAAATAAATAAAAAAACAGCTTAATATTTCATATGTACAATGCCTGGGTCAATCCATATGGAGTCACTTCAGTGGAATAAAAAAAAAAGGAAATGTTTGACACAACCACAATGTTTTATGTGGAGAAACTAGGCATAGTGGCAAACTACGCACAATTAACACACTGTATACCTAAGAGAGAGAGAGACAGAGAGAGGAGGGGTAATATAGAAAAAAGGAAGGAGAGAGAGAGGGGGGGTGAAAAAGAGGGAGGATAAGGGGGCATAAAGTTGTGGCGGCTGGCGTTTTGTAATTGCCTACAGTCGCCTGTTGGCAGAGGGAGAGAGGACCACTTTCAGCCTTCAGGGAGGGGGGGGCTCTGCATTTGCCTTCTCCACTACAAAAACCACACACACAAACAAACAAGAGAACATTTTTAATAGGAGACAGTCTAAAAATGATGGTGGAGGTGGGGACGTAAAAAACATGAGAGCAGGATAATGACCATGAACGCGTTTGTCCATTTTTTCATCCCCTTGTACCTTTCTCTCTCTCTTTTTTTTGGTTGTGCTGTTTGTTTCAGTCTAGGCGAGTCCAAGATGCCGGAGCAGACTGCTGATAAACTGATTTAATATCTGCCTGTCTTAGAGCGATAGGGACACCGCGGGAGTCCGTCCAGATACAGATTAGTGATAAATTCCTCAAAAAAGGTTACGTCCTGCACACTGAAACATGCTCCTTGATATGTACACTGGGAGAATGGAAGGGTTACCCACTATAGAGGATGACTTATAACAGTTTTCTTAGTTTGGATATCAGATAACATTTCACATTGGGCACAGCTGATTTGTACCATGCTGGGAATGGTTGCTGTTCTGGGGTACACTTGAGTATTTACAGTATGCACCTATTTCGTTTGTGAGGTGACTAAACAAGAGGAGGAAGAGAACGAGGACGTTAACTTCCATGCTACGTCTAATAATATTGATATTTCGAAATGCATCAAGAGCAGTTGTGTGAGAACAGACTCTGGCACGGTTCCCCAGCACGGAGCAATCGTGTTCTCACGGATCGAAATGAACCAGACGTCTGGATCAAGTGTTCTCTGAAACAATTCTGAGGTCCTGCTGTGAAAACACCCTGAAGGACACATCGATGCGCCTCGTTTAAAAGGACAGGTTCGGTACTTTGTTTACCGCTGATGATGTCCCAAGCGGTCATGTTGACTTGAAGTCACTCCGTAAACAAAGAAGAACCCTGCGTATGCTGTACACAACACATGATGTTTCTCTTTCCTTTCCCTATGTCGTTATTCTCGTAAATGTATTTTCCTGGAGCATAAGTCAGTGTGCAAGGTTCTGTTAATCAGAGCTGTGGAGAGGAAACGTGCACTCATCAATACACATCAGCGCTGAGAGATCGGTTATGTCAGCTTTGAACACTTATTTAAGGACTTTACAATTGAGCATGGGGGAGGGGGGAGTGGAAAACAACCGAGTGTCTGTACAGAGTGTAAACAGTCTGCCAAAGGAAACCTGTGACTGACGTGAGGGCGAACACCCGTGAGGTACCAACCTTCTGCGTAGGGCACAACTATAAGAGCCCTGTCCACAAAGACCGTGTTAGTGAGGTGCTGGGAAACGCCGACCGACTCCTGCTCGTTAAACCTCACGAAGCACACGCGCGACGTCACCGGCATGGTCGAGTCACTGCAAAACAAAAACACCAGCAATAATATTAGTGCCAAGAAAAAACAAACATACGAGCTGAAAAGTATAAAAGCAGTATTATAAACAATCAAAGCGATTCATTTTCCTTCAAATGGAACAGAGCGCACACACTAGCACTCGTTCATGTCTTACATTAGACGTTTTTTTATGCTTGAACGATTCATAGGTCACTCTGTGTCTTAAAAAAAAAAACTCCCAAAAAGAACTATTCCCCAAAACTGCATTAAAAAACACACAAGAAAAACAGACTCTTTGAAAGCAAAGCATGAAGAAACGAGGACTGGTTTAAGACCTTTGTGAATTATGTGATTTATTTCAATGAATTAATTAGTTTAGAAGAAAATAATTATAGCAGAGCACTGAGATGTGCTGCTCAGTTAAACGTTAAACTCTTGTATATTAAAGTGAGTTTGTATTGTTTAAAATGTTCTTTTTTTTAAGTGAGAGAACTAATGTTACAAGGAACCGGTGACATTTAAATGCTCATTTAACTTTCTAAAACAAGTGACAAAATCGGAGGAAAAGTGATATCAAATCAAAATATTTATAAAATCTCATTGTATCGAGAGGTGACTGGTGATCCCCAATGTATATTTAAAATAAACTAATTAAAGACAGCAGAATAGATCAATCAGAGATTGTAGGGATGATGATTTTTAACTTGAATTATGTTAAAAAAAATTTTAATTCATCATTCAATCTTAACCACTTAAGACAAAAACACATTATTTAGTTTCAAATAGGTGCAATAACCATTATTTATGCTTACAAGTATGTAACACTATGTGCAGTATGAGGGGGTATGTTTGGATGTGTGTACATCTTTTAACATTTTCTTTATTTTATTTACCTTCTTTACGTATTAACATTTTTATAAGTACTTAATCAGTATATAATATTTTTACCTTGTTTGTACGTGTACAATGAAAATGAAAGGAATCCGAAAATGAAACTCAAAATAAACCCTAAACCAGTTCAACAACTTTTTTCTTACACAATTTTTCCTCCTTTAAAAAAAAATTATTTAACTTGCCCCAGTATTTGCCTCAGCTGGTGTGTTTGGCTCGAGACGCCATAACGCTACATACATACATAAGTAACGTTAGTAAGGACCCATGGAAACGTGCTTTTATTTTTTTTTCATGCGAACAAATTAATCCATTTATTAAATAAAACTCGGTTAAGATGAACAGATAAACACATTTACTGTGACGTGAGAGAAATAAAAACACTAAGGCTCGTGCGTGAAACGCTTTATTCTGTAAAAAGAACGCATGCTAGGTGTTTAGCATGCTAGTCACACAGCTATGCTAACCTATGCTAAGCTAACATGGCAAAAAAAAGCGCGGCCTACTCCAACCGACGCCACAAAGGACTTCAATCAGACAAAAAATCACATTAAAACGAAACATATAAACATATCTGAGCGTATTTTAAACATTATTGTTATTTCCTTTTACTCACTCTGGAGGAAAGAGCTTGAGCTCCTCGACGGTTCCCAGGAAGCCGAACAGAGTGCGCATCTGCTCCGAGGTGGCGCTCGGTGACACGTTCGTCACCTGCACGACGTTCGTCCCGGAGCTCATGTTCAGGGAGAGAAAGAATACAATCACAAAGCCGAACACTGAATTATCTACACACCGCTTCACACACGCGTCTACAAACACCGCCTGCGATCTGCCACTCAGAACGTCTGTGTGCTCCTCACTGCAGGCCGCAGCGCGTCCATCTACCGTCTCCGGAACACACCGGAAACGCCCCGCTGCTACGGAACAGGAAATACGTCATCAGGCCCCGACCGCGCGCTTTGAAACAAGTTTTGCCCTGATGGGTTTTGAGTGTCTCTTCTAAAAAAAATAAGAAAATAAAAATAAATGTAGAGACATGTCTGATGCATCATGATGTCACAGATGTTTTCGTCTTATATACTAATATTAATATATTCTGAACTGTTATGTTTAAACTGTCTAACAGGCTTCTGACGCTTGGCATCGATTTAAACAGCGACAATACATATATTATTACCTATCATACCTGACAATGAATCAAGTATTAGCTATTATAACTAACAATTAATCGATTATTGTTCGTTATACCTTGCAATAAATCGATTATTATCTATTATAACTGACATTAAATTGATTATTATCTACTATAACTGACAATAATTCAATTATTATCTGTCATACCTGACAACTAATTGAATATTATATTATACCTGGTGATTAATCAATTATGATGTGTTACACCTGGCAAATAAATTTATTATCTATTATACCGGACAATAAATTGATCATTATCTATTATACTTGAGAATAAATTGATTATTATCTATTACACATGACAATAATTTGATTATCTATTATACCTAACAATAATTCGATTATTATCTACCATACCTGACAATGAATTAATTATTATCTGTTACACCTGACAATAAATTGATTATTATCTACTATAAGTGACAATAAATTATTTATTGGCCATTACACCCGACAATATGTCAAGTATTACCTATTATTAACTGACATTAAATTATCTAATATAAATGACTATAAATCGATTATCATCCATAATACCTGACAATAAAATGATAATTATCTGTTATATCTGACAATTAATCGATTATCATGTATCATAACTGACAAGTAATCGATTATTATCTGTTATACCTGACAATAAAAGTATTATTATCTGTTATAACATGGCCATGGGTTATTGCCTGTTATAACAAATAGTAAGTCAATTGTTTATTACAACTGACTATCATCATCTATCATAACTGATGATAAATCAATTATAATATATTATAATTTGCAATTAATTGGTTATTTAGTACAACAAAAAATTATTACTTATTATATCTATTAATATACTGTTTATTGCCTATAAAAATATGATTAATTGTTCCATCCATCCATCCATCCATCCATCTTCAACCGCTTATCCAAAATCGGGTCGCGGGGGTAGCAGTTCCAGCAGGGAACCCCAAACTTCCCTTTCCACAGCCACATCAGCTAACTCTGACTGGGGAATCCCGAGGCGTTCCCAGGCCAGTGTGGAGATATAATCTCTCCATCTAGTCCTTGGTCTGCCCCATGGTCTCCTCCCAGCTGGACGTGCCAAGAACACCTCCCTAGGAAGGCTTCCTGGTGACATCCTTACTAGATGCCTGAACCACCTCAATTGACTCCTTTCCACACAAAGGAGTAGCGGCTCTACTCCAAGCTTCTCACGGATAACTGAGCTTCTCATCCTATCTCTAAGAGAATAGTCAGCTACCCTTCTGAGAAACCCCATTTTGGCCTCTTGTATTCGCGATCTTGTCCTTTCGGTCATGACCCAACGCTCATGACCCTCTCCGGGAACCATTACCTTATCGCGGTGGAGAGGTTTGCGTGCCCTCAAGAACCTGGGAACGGTGTTGTCTGGAGCCATGTGCTCTTGGTAGGGCCTCCCAAGGCAAATAGGTCTCAGTCGAGGGGCCAGACTAAATATGGTTTAAAAAACCCCATGAATAAAAGAGGAGGGAGAAGCGTGACCCTGCCCGGAGGAAGCCCGGGGCCCATGTCTGGAGCCAGGCCTGAACAGAGGGCCCATCAGCGAGCGCCTGGTGGCCGGGTCTGCCATGGGGCGTGGCCAGGCACAGCCCGAAAGAGCAACGTGGAAACCTGTCCTCCCCCATCTCGTGGACCCACCACCTGCGAGAAAAACCGGTGGGGTAGGGTGCGCTGCTATTTGGGTAGCAGTGAAGGCCGAGGGCCTCGACGGACCAGACCCGGGCGGCAGAAGCTGGCTCTAGGGACGTGGAACGTTACTTCTCTGATTAATTGTTATATATTATAATTGATTAAAAATCAATAAAAAACATAGTTTACCCATTTACTTATTTATTCATCCATTCATCTTTTCAACTATTTAGCCTCCCATCCATCCACCAATCTATCAATTTTAAACATTAATACATTGGCTACAGAAGCGTTTACCCATTTCTCCATTTATCATCCATCCATATAAACATCCATCCTTCCATACTTCCTGTTTTTGTCCAACTGGAGTGGAACTCAACATGATTCCATGAACATGCACATAGACACTCCATTGGTTTCCTGGATCATGGACTACCTGACCTGCTGTCCCGAGAACATCCGATTACAAAACTGTGTGTCCAAGACAGTGATCTGCAGAACTGGTGCTCCTCAGTCCCTTAGACTCTCATCAGCATACAGTTTTATGCTTTCATTCACAAGAAATCTTATCAGAAGGTTTGATTTGAACGCCCCATGTATAATACGAACATACACTCCAAATGTTTATAATATGTAACTGCAATTGTGTAATACTAGCAAAAGATAAATGAGAATATTTTCTTAGACATTAAATAACAAGAAAGTAACATGTCTTGTTTTGACACTGCTGGGGAAAAAACGAGTACGCCCGTATAGATAATGCAAATCTCTTCAGGAATGTTATACAAACCAAAGCCTTCCTTTTGTTGTCTTGAGCAACAGCTGCCCTTATGTTTTAGTTTCACTGCCTCGTGTGGTTGCATAACTGAAAAACCCAGAGAACAAGGGATTCAAAGTTAAGGATTATTGAACATGTTTCTGTTGCATGCTTGTGTTAATATGTGTTAAAATAGCATCAGTAATATGAAGCAGCAGTGATGGGAAAAGACTAGACAAAAAGCATTGTTATGAAAGAAAGTCTTGAGGACTTGAGGTCTATTTATTCTGTGTATTAAATGTTTTGTACACTGAGGATACTGCAATGTTTAAAGTAGTCCTTGGGGTAGTGCATCCATTCCAACTTCCTTTTAACTATTCAACTCTTCAACATCCATCCCTTTAACCCTTTAATCCCTTTAACCAGCCAACTAATGTTATCACCCATCCATCCAACCACTCAACCACTCATCCATTCATCCATCCATTCATTAAACTATTCAACCAGTCACCTATTTTGCCCTCCATCCATCCTTTCAACCATCCAGCCCATTTAACTCTTAATTCATCCCTCCATTTTTCCAATTTAACCACATAAGCTTCCAACTAACCCTTCTTCTATAAATCCATTTACCCATTCATTCATTTTTATCCATCTAACCATCCATCCATCCATCCATCCATCTAACCATCCACTCATCCATCTATTCATCCACCAATTCTTCTGTCCAACAATTTAACCATTCATCCATCCATCCATCCATCCATCCATCCATCCATCCATCCAGGTATCCATAGCTCCACCCAACCCTTCCCCCATTCAATCACTTAACCATCCATCCATCCATCCATCCATCCATCCATCCATCCATCCATCCATCCATCCATCCATCCAGGTATCCATAGCTCCACCCAACCCTTCCCCCATTCAATCACTTAACCATCCATCCATCCATCCATCCATCCAACTATTAATTTAACTATTTCACCCTTCATGTATCCATCCATCTATCCATCCATCCATCCATCCATCCAACCACAGTATGTATTTACTCATTTAACCCTTCATTCATCCATCCATCAAGGTATCCATAGCTCCACACAACGCTTTACCCATTCAACCACTTAACCATCTATCCATCCATCCGACTATGTATTTATCTATTTAACCTTTTATCCATCTTTTCATCCATCCATCCATCCATCCATCCATCCATCCAGATACCCATAACTCCACACAACGCTTAACCCATTCAACCACTTAACTATTCATCTACTGTATCTATGCATCTACCCCATCCACTCCATCCAACTTTTTAACTATTTAGCCATTCACCCACCCCTCCATCCATCCAGGTATCCATAGCTCCACCTAACCCTTTATTTTTGTTTAATTTTAGAAAAATTACTGTCTGAATAACGTTTTTAATTACTAAAAGTATATTTGATACATGATATTTAAAATCATGGCCTTTTCAATCTTAAGTAAACGTTCTAATGAGGTTTCATTTGTGTCATGTGTGATTTAGCTTGTTTTGTAACCCGGTCTTGTGTTTGTTGTCTTTATCCCTGTGTTCCTTCAACAGCCTTAGAACTATAGCACCAACTTCGGGCAGCAAATCCTCTTTGACATCACAGGTATTGTGAGCAAAAGCTCGAGATCCTGATACAAAGAAACTGTTGTTCTGCCAACTTAGTAATTAGTCCAAGTTAGCTGAAGCGTAACATGTGAAAGAAGGGGCAGATATAAAGAGTGTTGCAGTAAGGTCTAAGCAGTACCCAGAAGAGCAGAGCACACCCAGGCCACACAGGCTGTATCACAGAGCTGCGCAGCACGCACAGGAAACATGGCCAGTCGGTGAGTTTTGTCAAGATACTGTATGTTATATGCATTTGACAAACTTATCCATGAAAGTGATTTGTGCTTGAGGTGTGCACCTCCCAAAAAATATACAAGATGCAGTTAGACAGGAAGCTCTTCATTTGGACTCAGATCAGATCACTTGGATTGGATCATCTTGCCTCTTGAATGATGATGACATCATATTTTTATCCTTATATAAATGATGAGCAAATACAGTTCGGCTTTAACACCTGACGCACTTGGAGCGTCTCCGTCATTCCCAGTTGATGTAACTTTCTTTAAAATAATACTCGACAAAATCTGATATTTTATGCTTTAAAGGCTTTGATACTTTGAAGTTTCCCTACAATGTTTAAAATATAAAGTAATGCACAAAAAACTGCTATAAAGCAAGAATGCTTTAAAAAAATTCTATATTTAAAAAAATTATAAAACCAGTAAAAAATAAATAAAGTCAATAATTGGTGTTTGTCGAGTTTTAGAATTTTACTGAATTTCACTGAACATCCTGCAGAACCAGCCACAGTCCTTCTGAGGAATTTGTCGATCACACCTGCTTTTTTTCATGCATGCAAAACCCACAAGCTTTTTCTTCTCATTCTTTTTTTTTTTAGGTCTTTTACATAATATGCTTCTTTCTGGCCTGAAGATATTTTCCTCTAAGATTAAAATTTTTGTAGCTGGAATACTAATGTTCGCAAAGTTTTTTTGGACTGACTTAATATTAAAGTCATAAAATAAACATAGTATAACGAATAAAGCTGGTATGAAAAAGGGTGCCTAAGACCTTTGCACGGTAGTCAGCAAATCCTGTACTTAAATATCCTGAATACATTTTACATATAAAATATAATTGGCATAGTGTGACCTCATATAACCATTGCCACCTCAAAGCTCCTCATAGGTCCTTGGTTTGATCCTGAGCTTGCATGGGGTTTCCCTTTTCCTCCCTGTGTCCATGTTGGTTTCCTCCAGGTTCTCTGGTTTCCTCCCATCTTTTAAAAACATTTCACAATTTACCCTACTGTGTCGATTAGTGCACTGGGAGGAATAGTGCCCTGCAATAATGACCTTCTAGGGTGAGTTCTCTGACTTTTTGTCGAGTGATATTGGGTCTTTTACCAGGATAAAGCAGTTAAAGAAGATGAATGAATGAATGAATGATTGATGGCTTTGGGGGCATCTTCAGGAAATGTTTTATCATGGGCACGGTTGCCACGGTATAAATAACTTACTAATATAACTAATTATCTAACATCACATGGCAGGAACATGACAAACATAAATAGCTATGGATTAAAAATACATGACTGCACACAGGATGTTAATCCAGTCCTATGGAAGCCTGAAAGAAAGCTTTCCAGGTTTTTAATTTATGTGGTTCAGTGTTTTGTTGTGAAATAATTATCTATGACATGTAGACTAGAACTTACTATAACAGCTTATAAAATTATCAAGTTCATAATTTGAATAGCCAATAATAAGCAGAATTCAACCAAACGTGATGCAAGGTTTTTATAAATGGTTAATAGAAGAATAGATGTGGTAAATGCTTGACCCTTTTAGCTTCGAACATCCCGCTGGAGATTATAAGAAGATCTTTGAGACTGTGGAGGAGCTCGGTGATCCGCTTCCAGCGACAGTGACGGGTATGTATTATTACAATAGTATATTCAATAACTAGCTTTATGTCTTATGTGTTTAAAGTTGTAGTTTGAATTATAAAAGCGTTCTTTTTTTTTATTTTTATTTTTTAGATCTGTAATAATTATATAATTCAGACACATTATATGCATAATGACTGGGCTATAATTATTTTGGGAAACTTTTCCCAGGATGTTTCTAGTAAGGTGCACTAGAATTATTAACCATTATTGTACACTAGGCGGCATGGCGGGGTAGTGATTAGCACTGTCGCCGTGCACCTCCTGAGACCAGAGGTCCAGAGGTTTGATTCTCAGGGTTTTCCCTCGGGGTACTCAGGTTTCCTCCCATAGTCCAACGACATGCAGATTAAGATAATCGGCATTCCCAAGTTGCTCACAACGTGTGAACGTCAATCGAGCGATGAGCTAGCAGCTCGAGCGATGAGCTAGCAGCTCGACCTCTTAAGTAACTGTCATAGAAACCACTGATATATCTCCAGGGTGGGCACTGTCCATCACCCAATGTGCACGTGGACAGACCATAATGTACACCGTATGCTGGACGTCTTGATCCATAATGATCGATGCCATTAATGTCTCAGGAGTTCTAAGGTGCTATTTCATCTAATTAATCACTATGTCCCTTTTTAGGTCGAATCCCATCGTTTATAAGAGGGAGTCTGCTTCGTTTGGGTCCAGGCCTGTTCGAGGTCGGCTCGGAACCCTTCTACCATCTCTTTGATGGCCAAGCCATGATGCACAAGTTTGATTTCAGCCACGGTCAGGTCACTTATTTCCGCAAGTAGGTTTACAGTCTTACAGACACCCGAACATCCATCTACAGATGTTTAGCAGCAAATATTAATGAAATATCCATCCATTCGTCCATTTTCTCCCAGGGCCAACAGTCTAAGCAGAGATCCCCAGGCCCCCTTCTTTCTATCCAGATCCTCCATATCCAAGCACTTTTGGGGCCAGAAGGGACATACTATAATCTTTCCTTCTAATCCTTGGTCTACCCTATGGTCTTTCCTCTTTAGACATGCCTAAATACTTCCCCAAGAGCCATCCCGGAGGCAACCTATCCTTACCGTGGTGGAGGGGTTTGTGTACCCTGTTGATCCTAGTAGATATGCTGCCAAGGCAAATGGCACCAAGTAGGACTTCCAGTGGCAAATGAGTTCTAGTTGTGGGGTGAGACTAGTGGGGATTGATAGCTCCTCATGCAAAGACAAACTAAGGACTCAGAAACCTCACCTGGAATCGAGAGAATGGGGCCTGGCCAGGCGCAGTCCAAAAGAAAGACTTGGTACCATGGGGTAGCACCTGCAGGGGGAGTAGTAACGGTCTGGTGCAGCGCGCTTGGCAGTAGTACCGTATAGATAGAAGAGCTATTGAAACATCTGGATCTCCAATCTATCGTCTTAACACTTACACAATTAACTTTATGGTGGTTACAGTAACTCCATATCGCATCGCATCACATCAAGTCATGTCATGTCATATCATATCAAGTTAAGTCGGCTTTTATTTTCATTTCAACCATATACAGTTCAGTACACAGTGAAACAAAACAGTGTTCCTCCTGGACCAAGGTGCTACATACATACAAACTACATGAATTAACTAAGCTACAGTAACTAAGACACCTATTTAGAGACCAGACAGATTAACACTATAAATTAAAAAAATCTACCCAGTGTGAGTATCGTTCTATAACATTATCCTGTGTGTTTAATTCCGTACAGTACACACCGACTCGAACATAACAAGAATTGTACATATATAAAAGTATATAAGACAAACGAGAGAAATATAATAAATCTGAAACCCTGGTGCACAATACTAACTGTAAATTGGTTTAGTGCTTTACTAAATAAATACTGTTTCTTTCACTTATAGGTTCATTAAAACAGACGCTTATGTCCGTGCCGTAACTGAGAACCGCGTCGTAATCACTGAATTTGGAACGTGTGCTTATCCAGACCCCTGCAAGAACATCTTCTCCAGGTTACCTCATATTTGTAAAGGCACATCTTGTGTGAAAAGGCTATGGTTAAGTTTGTGTGCTGTCAGTCAGTAAGTCAGTCGTAACACACGTGTTTATTATTTTGCAGGTTTTTCTCGTACTTTAAGGGTGTCGAGGTGACGGATAACTGTCTGGTGAACGTTTACCCCATCGGCGAAGATTTCTACGCCGTCACAGAGACAAACTACATCACTAAAGTCAACCCAGAAACTTTGGAGACTCTGAAAAAGGTAATGAAACATCTCGATAGTTCCAGAGCCCTACAGGATTCAGTGATTAATCATTCAATATAACTTTAACAATACATTATAATAATTAGACAAAAGATAGTGAGATAGTAGCACTGACACTACCTTCATTAATGTATACGAACATTGGACATTCATTTGCATATTGATCCTGATTGGCTCATTCAGGTTATGGTGCAATAACACTTTCAAGTTTGATAAAAAAATAAAAAATAAAAAAAAACTCCTTCATTCATTATTATTTTTATTATTATTGTAAATTTTATTGACTCAATATTGTTTCAGTTAAAATTTTATTTACTATATATATTTTCTATTTTTATTAGATATTCTTTAACTTCTTTATATCTATCTTATTCTAATATTTTATTTTCATTTTTGTTCAATTTTTATTCATTTTTATTAAATCTACTCTCTTTTAAATTTCTTTTTTTGTTGTTGTTGTAATACTGTCGGTCAACAGCAGTCATATAAGCATTTCACTTCATATCATAACTGTGTATGTGACAAATAAAATTTGAATTTGAATTTGAGTGTGATCAAAACTCCTGATTTGACTTAAGAGCCCCTTGTACAGTATAACATAAAGGTTGACATTTATCTACCCCAGTGCACTATACAAGCTTTATCTACTTAATAAAAAAAATCATATTTGAGATTAAGCATTAAGTTTCAGTGTTGCCTTTTTGCCTGAAATGAAGGTGGACATGTGCAATTACGTCAACATAAACGGGATAACGGCCCACCCGCAGATCGAGAGAGACGGCACTGTGTACAACATCGGAAACTGCATGGGCAAAGGAGCCTCGCTGGCTTATAACATCGTCAAAATCCCACCCAAGCAGAAAGGTGAGTGGTTCTTATACTGGAATCTGAAAAACAACTCATGCAGAGTTATCAGAATAACTTCTGAAGACGTATGCAGAAGTAAACAGAAGTATGTCAAAGTGCAGTGAATGGATTCGCACCTAGACAATGGATATAGTGTCAACAATGAAAGAACTCGGCTGGGAGTTCATGCCACACCCATTTATAGTCCTGACCGCACTCTAAGATTGCCTTGTACTTCCATGTGCGGTGACAATAAAGGTGAATCTGGCTTAATTAAAGGAGTTCCTGGGAGGCCAGTGCTTTAGATGTGAAACAGGCATTCCGTTCAGGCTCTGGTATACTGAGAAAACCTTTCCACCTTGATGGTACCCGTCATAGGTGTTTATAGTGGCATTGTTTTCTGTCAGGATATGGTAAGATTTTCTGACATTCAGATGGGTCTTCAATGTGTAGAGCCAAAAAAAGAGAGAAAAATATTGCCTGCTTCTTTTGGTTTGTATTTATTGGCCTGGGATTAAATGAACCAATATTTACCCCCCTATTGTGACCTCATATAAGAAGATCCCCCCAGCTTGTTGCTCAGCTCTGCTGTTCTCTGGTGGGGGTGGGGCTCATGAGAAGCTCATTTACATACACAATGAAATGACATGTTCAGAAACGGAGTGAAACTTTTTTGGAGTTTGTGGAGAGAAAAATGCATTATCTAAGGTTTTTTCCTTTTTTTTAGCTGGAGCATTAACACAGACTGTAGGGAGGTCTGAGACCTGTGTTAACTCATTAAAGGAATAATAATAATACAGTACTGTATGTGGGACCTTTAATTACAATGTCCTTAATTTTTCAATAATGTATTGAATAGGAAACAATATTTGTACAACAACTATTTTGTGCTTGTTTACCTAAAGCTCAGATATATGAATAATCCGGGGATTTATTCTATATTTATACACTCATAAACCAAATCTTAAGCTCTAGTCTTGGATGTCAGGTTTGTGTCTACAGACTGTGACTTCTAATCTGACTAATGTGTGTCCGTATGTGTGTTTGCCCTCAGACAAGTCAGACCCGATTGAGAAATCCAAAGTGGTGGTCCAGTTTCCCAGCGCTGAGAGGTTTAAACCGTCCTATGTCCACAGGTTCACGTTCAAGTCAATTTAAAAGAATTGCACCAATCATAAACCCGGACGTGAAGGTTTTATATAGAAACTTGACGAGACTCCTGATGACTTGTGTGGTATTCATTTCAGCTTCGGGATGACGGAGAACTACTTTGTGTTTGTGGAGACGCCTGTCAAGATCAACCTGCTGAAGTTCCTGGGTGCCTGGGCCATTCGCGGATCCAACTACATGGACTGCTTTGAATCTGACGAGCAGAAAGGAGTAATTATATCCAAAATATTACTTATCAAATTGTATCAAAAACGATGCAGTTAGTAGATTGTTGATATAAATTGTTTTATGATACTTTTTTCCCAACAGACTTGGATTCACATAGCGAGGAAGGATCCAGGAGAGTACATCGACTACAAATTCAGGACTTCAGCCATGGGACTCTTCCACCACATTAACTCTTACGAAGACTCTGGATTTATAGTTTTTGACTTGTGCACCTGGAAAGGGTAAATAAACCCAACAGATGTCATGAGATACCAACAGTATGGGATTATGGGACACAGTGGGGAAGTAGAACTTGGATTGTTTTTACAATCTGCTTCACAGCTTTGAGTTTGTGTACAACTACCTGTGGCTGGCGAACCTGCGTCAGAACTGGGACGAGGTAAAGAAGCATGCCATGATCGCCCCTCAGCCAGAAGTGCGCCGGTTTGTGGTCCCACTGGATCCCTACAGGGTACGCTTTTACTTAATTATTCCATGGTTATTTCATTATCTGAATGAAATTTCTATTGATACTCTTTATAGGAGGAGCAGGGGAAGAATCTGATCTCTCTGCCGTACAGTACCGCCACGGCGACCATGCGTGAGGACGGAACCATCTGGCTGGAGCCTGAGGTTCTCTTCTCCAGCCCTCGCCAAGGTCAGAACAATGTTATGAACTATAACAACATCCTGTACACTGATCAGCTATAACATCGACACCACCACCAAATCAATTTAGACCCACGGGATGCACCAGTGGTAGCTTATTGGGTAAGGCATTGGACTACTGACTGGAAGGTCCCAGGTTTGAACCACACCAAGTTGCCATTGTTGGGCGCATGAGCAAGGCCCTTACCCCTCAATGGCTCAGATGTATTCATTCATTTATCTTCTATACCACTGGGCCTGGAGCTTATTCCAGGAGACTTAGGGTACAAGACGGGGTGTACACTACATGGTGGGAACGCAATTAACCAACTAGGCGAGAACATGCAAACTTTACGCACACAGACCGGCATAGTTAAACCCACATACCGGATGTGCAAGGCCACAGTGTTAACCACTCTGCCTTGCTCAGATGTAGGTCACTATGAATAAGGGTGTCTACCAAAATGCCATAAATGTAATCTAATGGATGTGCTGGACAAACAAGTCCAATCCTCAGAGGCCCCACCCTCCAGCCCAGAGGGCCAAAAGGAGCCAGTGCCAACCCACTGGTGCCAGACACAACAGCCCCACCCTGAGATGCACCATCAGACATCTCATGGTCCCATGCCCCAATGGGACGGAGATTCCCAGGGGACACAAAGAGAACCCAAAACCTAGGTGGTTTTCATGTTATGGCTGATCAGTGTATAAACTGTATAAGTCTTTGTGAATGAGCTGTTACTATAAAAGCATATTAGGACAAACTTGTGATTAATATGAGAGCTGGAACTACTTTCAGAACCGCCCTGGTGGGAAAATAATGAACACTTTCTGACCAATCAGATTTGAAGGAGTTTAACAGTAGCATTAAATGTTAGTTTATATCCTGAAAAAAGTCACTCTCTTAACTTCACCAGCTTTCGAGTTTCCTCAGATCAACTATAAAATGAACAATGGGAGGAATTACACGTACGCCTACGCCCTCGGATTAAACCACTTCATCCCTGACAGGGCAAGTCTCCTATCTGGTTTAGTCCAATCTTTGTTAGAAATGACGCTGGTCTTAATGGAGTGTTTTGGTTTTAGATCTGCAAGCTGAACGTAAAGACTAAGGAGACATGGGTGTGGCAGGAGCCGGACTCATATCCATCTGAACCATTGTTCGTACAGAACCCTGATGGGGTCGAGGAGGACGACGGTGAGTGGCATCAATACACAAAAACGTGGTTTAAAGAAGCAGGTGCCAATATTAAATATCAACATCACTTTACTAATGTTTTATCATGTGTTACATTAGACTGTATACTGTATATAGGCTGTTTTATCAGTAGATATTAGCAATGAGAATCACCGGGGAACTCCTGATACGATGTTATCGCGATACCTAGGTGCAGATATAATTTGCATTGCTATCAAGTATTATTATTATTATTATATGTGGCTTAGCGGTTAGCACTGACACCTTTGTACCTCCAAGGTCTGAGTTTGATTCCTGCCACGGAGTCTGTGTGCATGTTCTTCCTGTGCTTGGTGGGTTTCCTCCTACAGTTCAAAGACATGCAGATTAGGCTAGTTAACATTCCCAAGTTGCCCGTAGTGTGTGAATGAGTGTCTGTGTGTGTGTGTGCCCTGTGATGGATTGGCACTCTGTCCAAGGTGTACCCCGCCTTGTGCCCTAAGTCTCCTGGGATAGGCTGCAGGCCCCCCGTGACCCTGAATACAGGATGAAGTGGTATAGACAATGAGTGAGTGAGTAAGATATTAATTATTATTAATCTCTTTTTCCGATTTCATTACAATTCAAAAAACAAACTTAACAAATATTTTGCTCCGACCACAAAGGATGCTGCGTTCTACCAGTTTAGAATACACCCCCTGCAGGATCATAGAGGAACTGCAACCACAAATGCAAACATACTGTACAGTGGAACCTTGGATTACGAGCATAATCCGTTCCGGAAGTGGGCTCGTGTTCCAAAACACTTGTAAACCAAGCCATCATTTCCAATAAGAAATAATGAAAGCAAATTATTCGTTCCACATCCCCAAAAAGTAAATAAATAAAAATAATTAATACAATCTATAAAATGAAAAAGCAAATTAATCTGCACTTTACCTTTAAAAAAAAGTACAAATAAATCCCGACAGTCTGTGCGCGTGTGTGTGTCGGTGTCAAATTACGCGCAAGCACACGCATAAGAAACACTGAAAGACTTCCGCAGTGCAAGAGTGACGCTCGGTGTCAAAATAAGAGTCGCATGCGTGATACATGATACTCAGCGCTCGTAAACGAATACTTGCTCGGTTTCCAATTAAAAATGTATTAAAATTCTTTGCTCGATTTGCAGAATACTCGTAAACCACGTTACTCGCAATCCGAGGTTACACTGTATAAATGAAAACATAATAAAAAAAAAGATTTTGAAGTGGTATCGTATGCTTAGTATGATTTTTCAACAGAGGTCGTCGTAAAAATGTTAAAAATGATGTTCCCACAGGCGTCCTGCTGACCATCGTGGTGTGTCCCGGAGCACAGAGACCGACGTACTGCCTCATCCTGAACGCGAAGGACCTCTCGGAGATCGCCCGGGCCGAGGTCGACGTCATGTCTCCGGTTACCTTCCATGGCATGTACAAGCCGTAAAAAGTCTGTTCCGGATCATTCCATAAACGGACACGTTTGTGATGTCTCAGATCAGTGTTTTCATCCTGCGCTTGTGCAGAAATAGGGTTAAACTATAAATATGCTGTGTGGCTGTAAATCAATCCTAATGTTTACATGCACTGTAAATTATTGATCTCCTCACAAATTCTCTCTGATTAGTACCGTTAGTGCTCGAACTCAGGTCTTAGAACGAATACTATACAGTATGAGACAGTGTGTATTGTACCACTGAGACTGAATAAAGATAAGATGTCTGCAGCAAGGAAAGTTAAAGTGGTCTCATGCCTTAATTAGAAACAGTTTTAGCAAATCTGAGTGTACAGGAACAAAGGAATAAATGCTTTCATCACACACACACACACACACACACACACACACACACACACACACACACACACACAACATGACTGTACATTCAAGTCTCTCGCTCTTTTCTTTCTCTTTATCATTCTTATAAAGAAAATACTAGCACAAGCAACAACGAAACCAAATCCTGTATTTTTACGTACAGGTACAAACGCATTAACAGTGTTTGAAGTGACACTCCTTCAATCAATGGTAAACAATTTCTAACAAAAAAAGAACACATCAAAGAACATTAGTTCTACTTACATTTATTAGTAGATTAATGTGGTGCGCTCATCATACTACATATGAACTGTTACCATGGAGACAATATTACATAGGAACAAGTTAATTAAAATACGAGGCATGTTATCATCAAACTGGGACTTGTGATGAAATCTCTCGAGAATGGAAATTTCTACCGTGATGGTGTCCAAGCACCAGTTAAACGCTGGTACCGTATAAGTGCATTAGTGTAGCAGGAGATTATATAGAGAAATAAAGCAAGTTTTTACTCTCAGAACTGAAAACTCAGAACCAGAATCCCTTATTCAAACTTTTCAAGCCGTATTTTTATACAGAAATGACGCACACATCCTGGCAACACTTTGGACGTCTTGTTGATCGACCCTGTTGTGAGGAAAGCAGAAAACAGAGTTTTATTCGAAGCACAATAAACACAATACTGTGGATTCTTCTCCAGAGCCATGTTTAATCCGGGCTCAGATGGCTTAAAGCGGTGTTAATCCCTACGACCTACACAATATCGGATTCTTGTTGGGATTCTAATTCCTGGTCCTTTTCATTTCCTCCATCCTGAAGACATTCCCATGGTCCGGGATTCCCATGAGGTGTGGGTGAAACTGACTCGGTTCTTCTCTCATGAAACGCTAAAAAACAATCATCATCTTGCAAAAAAATAAAAATAAAAATAAAATGTTCAATAGTAATCACAGGTTTAAATGACTCTATACAAGTTGACGTGAACGACTGGTTACTATAGAAACGAGACTGTATCAGAAGGAGAAAGTGAAAGTAAATAAACCTGGGATCAGTTATGCTAACACACAAACTGTAAGAAAAGACGCGGAGAGGCTTTTTTGCTTAATAGTCGGCATTTTTATTGAGCGTTGCTCAAGTCGCCATGGTGAACAGCATCACGTTGTAATTCCAATAACTAATAAAGAAGGTTGGATATCGTTAGATCTGTGGAATAAGGAACTCTGAATAACACAAAAGAAAAAAATAAAATAGAGAGAGAATAATACAATGCAGTCCAAAAGTCTGAGATTGCACTGAAAATCTGTGATTTAAACAAAACGGTTTAGAAAATTATAAAATATGTTCAATATTTAATATTTGAGATGTATAGTTCCGTACTTAATTAAAGTGAAAAATGTCAAGATTTCACTCAAATTCAATCAATCAATGGTAGAATCTGCATTAAAAAACAATGCTGTGTTAAATTCAAACACGGATGTACGAGAGCGTGCGCTCAGACTTCGGGATGCCGCGGTTCTCCTCAGCACTACTAAAAAATAAAATAAAATAAAAACATAAAAGACCGGTGCAAGGTTCTACATAAATACAATATCCTTATAATGATCATGTGTAAAGTGCAAATCTCTAGGTTTAGTACATACTAGGTTTTTTTTTTTTTCCATGTGTGTGTGTGCAAGCATGTCTAATGTAGATTGAGACACAGTCATTTGGTTCCCCCTCTCTGTGCACAGCTGAGCCCTTTTTCTTTTCTTTTTTTTTACATTGTTAGTTTTTGACGCCTTTGGTGATTAAAAACTGGACCGTGGGGGAAACTTGCGTGTCTGTAGGAGAGATGAGATTTGTCAGGTAGGTAAGTTTGGAAAAGGTGTAGGACGACTGGAGATGTCTGAAACGAAACGATAAAGTGTCGGAATCTGCGCACTAACAGAACCGGCTTTTAATCGCATTGTGTGTCGTACGATGCTGAAACTGAGCATTTGCTCTTGTGTACGTGATGCGTTTATACAGAGGAACCTCGGCATATCAACGCCCCGCCTTACAAACCTTTGCTTTAAGAATAAAATTTTGGGAAGTGAACCCGAACGCCGGCTAAGTTGCACGTACGTATGTAATATGTACGTCGTTACATGTTTCCTTTTTCTTTGCATTTTGTGCAAGATTTAGTCAAGACATAGCACCATGAGTCCTAAGAAAGTTAGTGAGAAGAAAACAGAGCCACTCCGTTTACATTATTTCTTATAGGAAAATGTGTTTCGCTATACGAATTTACGTCATAAAAACTCACCTCCAGGACAAATTCAACCCGTATGCTGAGGTTCAACGAAAAAATTAAGAAAGAAAGAAAGAAATAATTGCTAAAAAAAAGGCAGCCGGTGCCGAGAGGAATAATACATTAAGGTTAAGAATGAGATTTAAAGTCTATTTATTTAATATTTTACTTGATTTTCATGTCTTTTCTATGCAAATAAATGTTTTGATGTTATATGCAAAAAAAAGAAATTGCCAAAATTTTTGTGTGGCTGGAACGGATTATCTGCATTTACATTATTTCTTATAGGAAAATGTGTTTTGCTATACGAATTTACGTCATAAAAACTCACCTTCGGGACAAATTCAATCCGTATACTGAGGTTCCACTGTATATATCAGCCATTAACAGCATTAACATTAGAACCATGTGTGCGCAGATGATCCTGTCACTAGTTCGCTGGCGTATAGTCGGTGATGAGAGTTGTTCAGTTGACTTGGTGGTGGTGTTAATGTTAAAGCTCATCGGTATAAACTTCACCGTTGGATCAGCACATGCTCGTGAAGATTGTTGTGAGTTGAAATAACTCGTGAGAGCGACATTATACACTGTGTGAGGACTGCAGGCAAACCTGATTTGTTTTACCGCCCTGTTCGGACTGGCGGCACAAATCTGACAAATCTGAACTGGTTGCCGTGGTGACGGCGCAGGAGGAGGAGGGCATTGTGACACGATATTCCCCTCATACTGTATATACAGTAAGTGCTATCAGATGTTTCACTTCGTCCACGGTCCAGGGATTATCGTTCTCCATTTCCATACTGCGGCGATGTAGCCACGATTCCTGAAAACACTGTTATTTAGAAGAAAATTCAAGGGCACGGCTTTTACATACCGAACGGTGATGGTGCCAAAAGTGGGGGAGAAAAAAAAAAAAAAAACTTTGTATAGCATAACAACTTCATTTTTTTATTTTATGGATTCGAACTTCCACGTTGGGTCGCGAGTGACGTAATGGACAGTTTGAAATCCGATTGTTTTGTTTTTTTTCGAGTGGGTTCGAGCGTCCAGACTGAAACACGTCTAATTCTTATTTCAAACCACTTCTATATATCTTTTTTTTGTTTGTTTTTTGTTTTTAGACTACATGAATGCAATCTTGATACGCCATTAATCAGATTTCGGGCTTGCGGTCTGAACAAAGGCCTTAGACTTCTTCAGCAGAGCCATTTCAGGTTCTTAAAAGAAAAAATTATATATATATTAATAAATAAAACGTGTGTCTAGTCAATCACTGTAGCTCAGATCAGTGGGTAAGTGCTTGAAAATATATAAACTTCTAAACATCTCTATTTCAGCTGCAAATATTTTAGTCTCCAGTCACCTGACTGATCAACCCTGCGCATGATCGCTGAAATAAAGGAAAAGAAAAGTCGCTTTTTGCTGGATGATGGTGCTAAGGAGGGAGGGAGGGAGGGAGGGAGGGGTGTCTCTCCGGGTGTCTCTCAGGCTGGTCAGTTGGTCTCGTAGGTGGAGAGGAGCGCGGCATCGACCGGCTCCATGCAGGAAGGACAGGTGAAGGAGCGCATGAGCCAGTCGTCTATGCAGTCCATGTGGTAGATGTGCATGCAGGGCAGGAACCTGATGGGATCGCCATATACAAAGTCCATCATACAAATCACACACCTGGAGAGGAGGAGGAGGAGGAGGAGAGAAAGTACCGTTAGCTCCCGAGTGACTGATTCATTCATCATTCTCAAATCGTTTTGTACTTGGTCTTGTATTTCCTCTTATCTGTCTTTTGGCTGTTCCCTTCCAGGGGTCACCACAGCGAATCACCTGCCTCCATCTAACCCTGTCCTCGGCATCCTCTTCTATCACACCAACTAACTTCATCTACATCCATAAATCTCCTCTTTGGTCTGACTTTATCTACAAAACATTGTCCCTCTGATGGACTCATTCTTGATCCTGTCCATCCTTGTCTCTCCCAAAGAGAATCTCAACATCTTCAGCTCTGCTCCCTCCAGCTCTGCCTCCTGTCTTTTGTTCAGTACTGCTGTCTCTGCTGTCTCCGTAGAGCATCGCTGGTCTCACCACTGTCTTTACACTTTTCCTTTCATTCTCTCTGATACTCTTTTATCACATGACACACCTGACACTCTTCTCCACCCGTTCCAACCTGCATGTACAACTCCTTTTCACACATTCCGTCGCTCTGGACCGTTGACAAAACTAAGTATACTTAAAGTCCTGTGCATTCTTTACCTCTGCTCCCTGTAGCCTCACCGTGTACAATGATGTAATGACGCCACTACCTAGCCTGCGTACATACAGACAAGTATGTCTGGTCTTAGAAAGATGCACAAGTTGAACCGGATCTGAACCAGAACATTGGAGGAAAAGAGGAGTTTTTTTGTTTGTTTTTAATCACGTGAACATGATCTACATCTGCACGAGTTCATCATGAACTGCAACATGAACGACTGATTGAATATCATCATCATGCATGCTCTTAATGAAGTAGACAGTGTGTACATGTTACAATGCAACTTACCTTATATTAGGATCAGGTTAAAAAAAAAAAACTAATCGCAGACATTAAACAAAACCATTTTCATTTAAAATTGCGGCCTTCTGGCTTCAAAAGACACTTAAAAAAAGAAAAAGGAAAGAAAGAGAATTGTAGTCAATTTAAACTGTTTTTGCAGAGGAAATAAAAACGTATGGAATCGAAAGATTCTGAGGAAAATATTTTGAAACAAAAAGACTGCTACAGTACAGCACAAGTACTCTGTTACACCACCTCTGACTTTTACAACAGCTTGAATTCTCTGAGACGAACCAGAGAGCATCCTTCATCAATACGGCTCCAACCTTCTCTTACTGCAGTTGCCAGATCAGCGTTGCAACTTTGAGCCTCACCGTGGACAATGTTATTTCATTTCCACCAGAGATTTTCATTTGGGTTGAGGTCTGGACTATTTACCTTTATACTATTTATACTATTTAGTGCCTTTGACATTATTCGTCTTTCCTGAAGGAAAGTTTTCACGGCTTTTACTCTACGGCTAGATGCATCGATCGTCCTGAAAAATGACGTCATCACCACCAAACATCCTTTCAAATAATGGAATAAGGACCAGAAACTCAATATGAACTTGTTTTTTTTATTGAAGATGTAATGACCGTCACTGTCCCCCGCACCTTTACCTGACTCCTTATCATCAGTGATTGTGGAAATCTGCATGTATTCTTCATACATCTCATTTACTGCTTGTAAATCACACTTCCTTTAGGCGATGTCTTCTGCTTCGGTCACAGACATTATATTTTCCCAGTTATATTTTCCTCAGAATTTTAGGTTTTTAGTGTTTCTTGAAGCCACGAGGCTGGAACGTGAAATGAATATGATTCTGTGGCATGTCTGTGATTAGTTTTTCTACACAATTAAAATTGTGTAACATTTTCCAAGAGTGGTGATTTCATACTTTTTACCAGAGCTTATATACATCTCAGGTGTACATTAAATAAAAGGCTTGAGTTTATCATTTATTTATATTGTAATACAGAAATATGCAGATTTGCTGTGTCACCCTTGTTTCTAGTAAGAACGCGTTACGTTTCCGAATAAAAACTGCGCTTTCCCCCGTGGTGCACTCACTCTCGGATCTTCTTCTCAGAGCCGTCCTTGCCGCCGTCGAACACCCCTCTGGGCAGGTGCTGAATGAGGCCGATGCGCTGAGCGATGCGAATCTGCTCCTCCTCCGTCAGCTGGGTGGCCAAGCATGTCTGGCTGGGTGTGGGATGGTACACAGGTATGCGTGCCTGCTCCTGCATGAACACAACACACACACGACACGCACGCAACTTTAAATTGACTTATTATGTATGTAATATATGAAAAGGGAAAATCATTTGGTTTATATCCATGACGTCAATTTCTCTCATGAACTTGATGAGCGTGTTATTGCATCTATAGTTTTTTTTTCCTCTGTTCATTTTCTTTATTGTGTGTTTTAATCATTGATTTGTGTATTGAGTCCTTAACACTGACTGGCAGATTTATATATTTTGTATTTTAGATCTTTAGTTAAACATTCAGAGATGGTGATAATGTGCATAAACATTTCCTTCAACAGCAGATTTTCAAACACACACACACACACACACACACACACACACACACACACACACATACACACGACAGTCAACGATGAACGAAACATTACAGTAATTGCAGCTGGATGAGTGTATGAATGAAATGTTACAATCTAGTTACTGCATAAAACCTCTCCACTAGATGGCAGTAGAACGAGCCTTTGAATGAAACTTCATGAAATTAACCTTTTGGTGAAACTAAGAAGACTCAACACCTACTGTACATTCCCAAAAGCTTAAATATGCTCTTTGCTCAGAATAAACAGAGAACCAATTTGATGACAATCACTGAAAAAAGGGGGAAGGGGGGGGGGCACACATATTTCATTTGACCACCTTTTTTGCTTTGATTACCGCTGTGGCATTTTATTTTTCTTTTCTTGACAAAGGACAACAATTCGACTCTTCTGAAACAGAGTAACAGTCTTCTGACATGAGAAGCTCCTCACAGCATCAGTTAGAGCTAAATAACATGTTGGCGTCTGAACCATATTAACCTCTGCAGTACTTATTCAAGTCGTGACTTTTTTTCTTCTTCTTATGGCCGGGACGTGTATATCATGATACTGTTGATGATTTATATTTGTAAACTGAGTTAATTAATTTTATTTAACATTGTCTTCTGTTACTTTATGTACGAGGGAAGATTAATAATCAAGAATCAGCTGGTTTTCAGTTTGATTGGCCATGACTGGTGATCGGCCTCAGATATAAACGATTCTGTGTCGAGTGTAGAAGCTTCCAAGTGGTGCAACACAAACACATTTTATGGCAGTACATCATCAAAAATCATGTGTGTTAAAAGCCTGCCATCTGCCTTTTTCTGTAAACTCTGTAAGCTAATTAGTCTCAAACCCACTCATTACTCACAACACTGAGTGCTTATTTGTCAAAAATCGTGTAGGGTTAGAAGCCAATCAACTCGTGTCCTCACTGTCAAGTTGAGTTTTGAGACTCTGGAGGCGTTTCCTTATGATCCTACAGGTGGCGCACTCTGAACTAGTTATATATTCATCCTCATAATATTTTTCCCCCTGATTATCACCCTAATTTAGCCATATCAACTCCTACTCGCAATTAGGACACTCCCACATTAGGGCGACTACAGTACTACCAGACAGGGAGGGCCGAAGACTATCACGCGTTTCCTCCGAACTAGGTGGTGCCAGTCAACATGCTCACAGATGCCCGCGATTGATGCGAGACCGCTAATGCCTCCCTCATTATCCCAAAGAGAGAGAGTTCGACCAATCAGCTCTCTCCGAGCTCTCCAGACCCGGCCCCACCCCAGGCTGAGGCTACAGCATCAACTGGGAATCAAACTTGCGATCTCTGGACGACAGGGCGAGCTCATTCTCCCTAGCAATAATAATTACGGCAGAGGACAGAGATTTGTGCTGCTCCGTTATAAATGTTAAACTTTGTGGAGTATTAGTTTGTATTGTTTAAATGCTGCGCTTGCTTTTTAACTGAGAAAACTAATATCATAAGGAACGAGTGACATTTACTAGGAGTTTAAATGTGATATGGAATCAGGAAATCTAAAATCGTGATACGTAGACAATCGCAATTTTAATTGTATCAGGCAAAGAGCTATCGTGATAATATCGTATCATGGAGGTGACTGCTGATTCCCGTCCCTAAGAGAAAGGAAGGAAGAAGGAGAGTTTTTTTTTTTAATAACATCTGCTATTTTATAATCCTGTTTTTCAGAGACCAGACAACACTGGGTAATAAAGTCTGTTTATGTGTGTGTGTGTGTGTGTGTGTCTGTGTATGTAAGTAGCAGAGAATCTAAAACCCTAAACTAATCCTGAATAACTACCCCAGTGCTGTAACCCAGTGATGCCCCCAAATACACTGCAGGGGCAACTAACTGACTGACCTCATAGGGCGGAGGAGGCTCTAACTCGGGCTCGGCTCCGTCCCCGGTGCTGGCTCGATCCGACTGAGACTCGTGCAGTAACGAAATGTCGTCCGATGTCGGGGATTTCAGACAGTTTCCCATAGCAACTAATGCTAGTCTGAGAGCTAGCTAATCACAACACAGCTCTCTCTCTCTCTACAGACACACACACACTGCTGTATTCAATAAATACTACTCCAATATAATCCACATATATATATTATATATTATATACAGTCTACGATTTCTCATTCATTTTTTTTTAGGAATATTAAAGTTAAAGCGTAAAGCTCACTCCCGTGCCTAGCATGCTAGCTCGAACGATCAAGTATTTTTCATTAACCATCAATCACGTCATTTCCGGTCAGTAACGCGGATACGCTTTAATCGAGCTCGCGTCGTTACCTTACTTCATATTCTCTCATCTAAAACACAACAAAACGAGCTAACGCGGACATTCCTAGCTAAGCCGCTGTTTACTCCGGCCTGCTCCGCTTCCTCCTCCGTCAGGGCACAACACGCAGACGTCACTCGCCGATTGTGACACGCGCGGTCTCTGATTGGTCGCTTTCTTGCACACGTCACTTGTGTTTGCGCACGTGGAGGAGAACTTGGCTTCATGTTCCCCCCCCCCTGTCTAAGCCTATAGAGGCACAGAGAGACGTGAGTGCTAAAGTTTTCGCCCCCCTCTTCGCGTCACCCCAGTATGCATGTGTTTTCAAAAAATTGAGGGTAGTACCAATAAATTCAGCAGAATTTATACATTTTATATATTTCTGTTTTTATTTTATGTTATTATAACCTTTCAATTTTTAGATTTTAAAACTGTAAATTTTTCCCTCAGTGCAGTTTTTCTCTTTATTTCTTATATCTTTTCTTTCCTATCTTAGGTCACAAACAGCATTATATAAGCATTTCACTGCATATCATACAATTCTTTTTATTGAATTTGAATTTACTAAGGAATATAAAGTTAAATAAAGTGCATGTTCGCCTGTTAGCATGTTCTTGCATGTTCATGGTGGGTTTCCTCCAGGGGCCCCAGATTCATTCCACGATCCAAATACATGCTGAACTGGTGTTCCCAAATTGCTCGTAGTGTGTGTGTGTGTGATGAACTGGCATCCTGTCCAGGATGCCTCATGCCCCAAGTGTCCTGGGCTAGGCTCCAAGCCTCTCGTGACCCTGTACAGGATAAGCGGTATAGATCAGCCATCAATAAATGATAGAGCACAGTCTGGATCAGGACCTAGTGACAGATCTATTCTGACCCTGATACTTTTCTGATGTGCATTCATATTCATTTACATCCCTTTCTATACTTTTAAATGTGTTTATGACAATACTGGCTAAATATACGTACACAGAGCTTCATTAAACCTGTTTAGCCATTAACCAGGAAACATGATGTTTCGGATTAAAACGTTGCATAAACGTTTGAAGGTCACCATTTGAAAAACTATGGCTAAGATAGCCATTCAGGTATGTAACTGTAAACATGCATTTAAAGTACATTTTATGACCTTTATGTCAAGACATGACACGGTGTTGTGGAGGCGTCATCGTTTCTTTTCACTTCACTAGTCATAAACTGTATGCAGAGGTGGTAAAGGATGAAAGTGGAAAATACTCCACAGCATGAACGCATCATACCTGAGGTAGGCCTTGCTGCTTCCCAGGGTTCCCAGTTTGATCCTGAGCTCTGGGTTCTCCAGGTTCTGCTCAAAATAACCTAAATATGCTACAATGCCCCTGGTGTGAATAAGTGTGTGAGTGTGAGAATGGTGAACTAAGATGGATTGACATTCAATTCAAGATGTATTTCCAGTCTGAGTGTTAGTGTTATATGCTCTGAAAACAGCTGATGAACTTACTCATGAATGTAACGTTCATGCATGTTTCAGGATTCTCAGGAAATCAAAGAAATCCTCTCATGGCTTTACTAATTGATAGTACAAATCTGGCTAATGTATTTGTTGACAAATTTGTATTCGTTATATCTGAGCATATGGTGAGACAGACGGAGTGAGATCAGGACTATATGGAGGATGCTTTAACACCTCAAAATGAGGTTTTGGTATTCACAGTGTGGGCAGAAGTGTGCGTTTGTGCATTGTCATGCAAGATCACAATGCACTTGGATAGGCCACCGCCTTAATCCAAAGTTTAGGCTTCGGCTCTTAAACAAGCATCTCACTATAGCGAGCACTGTAGATTGTTGAACCTTGCTCCTGATAATGTTCTAATACTGGCCCTTGAGAATCCCGGAAAACTGTAAGCATCGATTTCCCAACTGATGTTTGTGTTTTTAACTTTTTCTTGGACGGCAACTGAGAATGTTTCTGTTCCATACTCTGCCGATGAATCCACGTCACGTCACCTGTGAGGATTCGCTTTAAGAAACTTTCACCTTCCTTAGAGTATCGGTCCAAATTTGATGTTTGCAGATATTCAAACGCTTCTGTTTATGCTCTTCCGTGAGTAGTTTCGACATCAGGTACACCTCCAGACCACAAAAAAACAAAAACAAATCACTGCACGCTGCTCTCCTTTTGTGGAAATCACAAGTGGGGCATTTATTTTGGTTCACACCACAATTACTAATAACCCTGCACAGCAGTGACTGTGGGGAAAAAGCTCTGATAAGACATAGTAGCCAACATTTTAGTTCTAATTTTACCGGAGTGCAGATATTTTTTGACTTACCTTTCATTTCCTAATCCAATATTTCCTTGCTTGAATATTACCATTTGCAACTAAAATGTAATCTGGAAATGATAAAACTGACAAGTGCAGCTGTTTTCAAACTTTTACTGCATTATATATATCTATATGTATATGTATATAGGTTCACTTATTTTTATTTTGCAAATTAATATTCTGATTCCGATGATAAAACATTTTACACACAAGAACAGACAGACATCTAGTACAGGCATACACACAGATATGGCATAATTTGTTGCTTAAAATCTTCATTCTTTTGGATTTGTAGTAGTTATATTAATCTGAACGTGTAATTAGATCATTTCATGTACTGTATGTGTATAAAACGTAAGCAGTTGATTAGTATTGCAGATTCCAAGGCCTGAAGAAGCAGAGTCCTTATACAATGATTTGTGATGCTGTGGGAAAATTAACAACACAACTCTGTAGAAAATGCTACTTAGCATGATCAAGATTGTGGGTAGTTCATACAAATGTAAATGACTTGTTCACCAGACTCACTCACTGGATGCAAACACTGCTACGTCGAACAAAATGTCTAACTGATCTACTCGGAAAAGTAGCCAGTGGTTGAGTTTATAATCTCTACACACACACACACACACTTTATTAAGAACACTTGATTCATGCAGCACATTACTGGAGGTATTCAGTGTGAGAACTTTGAGAACAGTTGTATTTTCTTTCTCTCTCTTAGACTTTCTGGTATGTTTGCTTAAAACAAACCCTGCCAAACAAGTCAGATATGTACAGATGTATGAATAAAGGCATACGTTACACCCCTGAAATAACCCAAGAAGCTGGGAAGGACCATGTAGCATGCTTGTTACATCAGTTAATGGAATTCTTTCAGAACAAAAATCACATTTATACAGTAGAAGAAGACAACTGATATGTGCAGTGCATTTTAGTACACTATACAAGGAGGTACAGTGTGTCGCAGTGATGCTACTTAAACTCATCATTGGCCTTTACGAGGATTCGCAGTACATCACATTCATTCTACTACTAAAATAGCAGAAACTGTCTTTTTTTTTTTTTTTTTTTTTTAAGGGATTAAGACCTAAATATCTAAGTATGGTACTTATTCCTAAGGTGATTTCCATAATCTCATCAAATGTTTCAGGCTTCAGTCACCTCCTGGCTTCATAGCACCTCCATATACATACTGTTGGTGATGTCCTTGCTGCTGTAGGCAATCTTGTGGTGTCATATGATGTGCATGTTGAATCATTGATGATGTCATTTCCTGGAAGTTTGTTCTCAGAGAAAGTAAGGAGTGTCCCTATAAATCCTATATTTGTCTGTGCAATTTTTAAGAGTGCCCCTTCATCATAGCAAGCAAGGTTTCTCGTCATTGTCCAACATCGGTAGTCGGAAATCAGCTTCTGGACTTGAGGTCTCCTTAATGTCAGTGCTGCTGTTGTCCAAATCCCATGGATAGAACTTGGCAGTGTCTGGATTGGAGCCGAAAAGCATTTCGGTGACACTTTGCTGGACGGAATCGGAGGAACGCGAGGCCACCATTTTGCTAAGCTCAGAGCAGAAGAAATCAATTTCGGCAAGGTCTTCCATAGCTGTGACACTTACTGTGGAATTTTTGTCCTCTGTGGTTATTTTCTCGACTTTTGGTATAAAGGAGCTGGCATCAGTTAAGGGACTGGAATCGGACTGGAAAAAAATGTCTGTGGTTGAGTAATTGGATGAATAGCTCAAGTTTTGTGTATCAGGGCTGATCAGGTTGCCCTCATTCTGCACTGTGTTTGGTGCAGAATCACAGTGTATTTGAGGAGACTGACTGACTCCAGAGTCCCAGCTACTGGATCTGTTATCTTCGTAGGATATGGAATTGTCTCGGACAGCTTCAGGGGCAAGGATATCCATGTTTGAGGGAATGTAATTGCTTCCTGTAAGATGTGCCATTGGACTGAAGGGGTCAAAACTGTCAAGTTCGGATCCGCTAAATGAATCGGCAAGCACATCAGAAGAACCAGTGCACCCAAGACCTGAATCTTTTGTTATACCATCTGTGGTCACAGGGTTATAGATTTCAGGTTCAGAATCAAACATCGTTATATCATTAATCTCAGGACTAAAGGGATCTGGAACCTGTGTATCAAAATCAGTAGAATTGGGCACCCCTATCTCTAGATTTTTAGTCACAAAGCCTGGACCCATTTCTGTAGACACTGGACATAAATCTGTAGGTGCTGGACTGAATAGATCCAATCCACTAAATTCGTGATACCCAGAATCAAGTCTCCCACTATCAGTGGTTGAATTTTTGGCTTCAAATGCACGTACTGGGTTACCTATGAGTACTGGATCCAGTAGAACCAAACTTTGGACGTCTGTCTCAGCCGGGCCAGATTCCATTATGACGGAATTTTCAAGATCAGGAGGCTGAGGATGCTCTTCATTGTTGTCACAGTGATCTATGCTACCAGTGTCAAAGCTGAATGGATTGCGTACACAAAGCTTGTAACCATCGGTCGCGAACATCCCGGTGTCACCAGAGACGGGGCTAATAAGGTACTGAACTACAGGCTCTGTATTACAGTTCCCTAAATTTGTATCCACGGTAGAAGCCAGGTCAACATTGTCTGCATTTTCTGATCGAGGTTCAAATCCACTGTTGCTCTCTAGATCAAATAGATTGCATTCGAAAGGATCAAGGCCAGCACTTTGGTCTCCATGGTCAAGAGAAATAGGGAACGAATCTGGATTTTTCACCTCAGGTTGAACTGGTCCAGTGTTGGTTTCTGGTCTGACCTCAGATTCTTCTTTGTCAAAGCTTTCCTCATGATAATCTTTATGACTATGCTGCATAGGCTCTTCATCTTCTGGAACAACATTGTCAAATCTACCTGTGTCATCAGCGGGAGTTTCTGGTCTGACCTCAGATTCTTCTTTGTCAAAGCTTTCCTCTTCATAATCTTCATGACTATGCTGCAAAGGCTCTTCATCCTCTGGTGCAACATAGTCAAATTCACCCGTACCGACAGTGGGGTTTTCTGGTCTAACCTCAGATTCCTCTTTGTCGAAGCTTTGATTTTGACAATCTTCATGACTATGCTGTATAGGCTCTTTTTCTTCTGGAGCAACATAATCAAATTCACCCGTGGTGATAGTGGGGGTTTCTGGTCTGACCTGAGATTCTTCTTTGTCAAATCTTTCCTCTTGATAATCTTCATGACTATGCTGCAAAGGCTCTTCATCCTCTGGTGCAACATAGTCAAATTCACCCATACCGACAGTGGGGTTTTCTGGTCTAACCTCAAATTCCTCTTTGTCGAAGCTTTGATTTTGACAATCTTCATGACTATGCAGTATAGGGTCTTCATCTTCTGGAGCAACATAATCAAATTCACCCGTGCTGATAGTGGAGGTTTCTGGTCTAACCTGAGATTCTTCTTTGTCAAATCTTTCCTCTTCATAATCTTCATGACTATGCTGCATAGGCTCTTCATCCTCTGGAGCAACATAGGCAAATCCACCCATGTCGATAGTGGGGGTTTCTGGTCTGACCTCAGATTCTTCTTTGTCAAAGCTTTCCTCTTGATAATCTTCATAACTATGCCGCATAGGCTCATCATCCTCTGGAGCAACATAATCAAATTCACCCGTGTCAACAGATTCAGGACTCGCATGGTCACCCTCTGATTTTTTTCTCTCACTCACTTCAGGAGAAACAGGGCTAGCGTCAGAACTCCCAGGGTCTAACCGGACTGTGAAGAAGTATATATCTCCAAATTTGTGTTCCTCCGAGTCAGAGGGTTCTTCATTATGGCTTGCAACATTTGGATTACTGAAGTGATCTTCTTTCAGTTCAAGAGAGCCAAAGTCACACTTGACATCATGTATCTCTTGATTGGGAGGGCTTGGATTACCAGGATCAATATGAAAAGACATTTGTTCAGTGTCCTCAGTTGCTACCATCTCAGCCTTTATTTCAATGACAGCATTGTGATCAGAACTGGAGGATGATGGTTTCTCGTCTGTGTTACCACTAACAGGAAACGGCTCCGGATCAAAGGCATCAGGACTGAGAGGAAAACTAGTGTATGAGCTTGTATCAATCCGCTGAAGTCCATACAGTGCTTGATTCCTTCTAACGTAGCTGGGTCCTGCCTCAACTTCTGGCTCTTCTTCTTGATGTTCTTCGGCTGCACCATAATCTCCATCGAAGGAGCTGTCGACTGTGGAACTGGACTCAGATTCGTGAATGTCATGATGTTCACAAACAATAGGGTCAAACCTTCCTCCATCTTCAATCTCGGGGCTTGTAGGCAGAGCCATCTGGTTTTCTAGGGTGTTGCTCAGTTCCTCGTTGTCGAAATCTTGGGTCACTGTGATTTCGATTTCAACCTTAGGACAGACGTCATCATATGACACATGTTTCTCAGAATCAGCAAGCTCAGGGATGTTTTGTTCAAACATTCCAGAGTCAATGGACTGACTGCAGGTTGAACTAACTGGAATGTTGGCAACATCTGAAATATCAGCAAGTTCTTCTTTATTAGCAGATTCAGGACTCCAGGGAAGAGGATTGGATTCCTTTGCAGTTCCATCTTCACTTAATGGGGAATCCTTAGGAAGTGGGCTATTTGCTACATCATTGAACATGTTATCGCAAGCAAATGGGTCGCTGCCTTTGAAAGGATCACCAGTAAGGAATTCTGAGAGAAAACAACAGGGATGGATTTGTGATTAAAAACATTTAAAAATTCTTCATCACGCTCATACTAATAAAGTGTTGCATATAAAATCCAAGAACAATGTAAAACTATGCAAATGTTAAAAATATGCAGTATTTTAGAATACATATAACAGACACAACACTGACCTGTCATATCCACTTTTGGAAAGCGTTCATCTCCGAACACATCATCTAGAAAGTAGATGGAATGGACTTTAATTATGCTGTATTTGCATATTATGTATGTGGAATAATTTTTACATTACATTTTAAATAAAAGCTGTATCGAATTGACATAGGTTGTTTGCACATATTATTATTCACATATTAGTATTCACATATTAGTATTTTTACTGCTATTCAAAGGTCCTACTCAACAGCCTTCATCACAAGCGGTGTATTTGTGCCATCGGTTACCCAACTAGCAAATCCATCTTTAAAAATACCCTTTGTCACTGTTGATTTCCTACCACTGTGTGGTTTGTCTTCAACTTCCTCCTAACTTCTTCAAACATGTACAGTATCTGTGCACATTGTTCTTGTCAATGGTATCCTCTCCATAAACATTACATAGTGCAATGGTATAATGCACGCAAATGCATTGCTTGTGATGGAGTCTATGTTGAGTACTACTTTTGAATAGAAGGGTCACTCCACCAATACGCCCAACTTGACCCATCTATGTCAGTTAATAAAAAAGGTTATCCCTGTTTTTGCATTACTTTCAATAAAGTACTTGTATTATGAATGAGTAGAAAATGAGTAGAAGCTGACCAGAGTTCAGATGAATATGTATATATAAGAAAATATGACCCCCTAATCAAGGGGTTCCTTTAGGGGTTATTTGAACAATTTTTTAAAGCTTAAGGTGGCACAACCTGTATGATGTTAAACACTAGGTAAACCAGGGAACCAAGTAGATGGTATCACATAGCAGTCCCACTTACAGTCAACAAAAGGGTCTGGGTTGAAGAAGTCAAACTCCTTGCTAGCAGCCTGATTGACCGGTTTGGACATGAGGGATTGGACAATTTCGAAGTCCTCTTCTTCTAGATCAGCAGAGTCTGTGTGCTTTAGGAAGAAAAGAACAAAATCTTAGTGATAAAGATGCAGTAGTATAAAACATTGAATTTCACAAAAAAACGTGTGAATAGGCAGCACTGTTGCCTTGCACCTCCAGGGTCTGGGTTTGTTTCCCGGCCAATTTCGATTCCTGTCTTTGTGTGCATGGAGTTTACATGTCCAAAGACATGTGTGTGTATGTGTGTGTGCCCTGCGATGGATTGGCACCCTGTCCAGGGTGTAGCCCGCCTTGTGCCCTAAGTCTCCTGGGATAGGCTCCAGGTCCCCCGCGACCCTGAATACAGGATTAAGCAGTACAGATACTGAGTGATGATGAGTGTGAATAGGTTTTTAGGGCAGGACCATGGGAGGTGATAGATGACCCTGTCAGTGGGCTGGCTGAAGCTCATGCTCGCTAGGTTAACTAGCAGTAATGAGACTGAATATGAAATATGTATGCTTACTGGCCATTTCAATAGATACTCCTACAATTATCCAATTAGCACACAAGCTTGGCACAGGTTTTATGCCGGATGCCCTTCCTGACACAACCCTCCCATTTTGTCCGGGCTTGGGACGGGCTTGGGTTTCCTTTCTTCAAACCATCTTGAATAAACTCTAGAAACTCACAGGAGATTAGCAGTTGTTGAAATACCCATACCAGCCTGCCAGATTCCAACAATAAAATGCATGCTATGATTAAAATCACTAGAAATCTAATTTTCCCCATTCTGATGTTTGATGTGAAAATTAACTAAAGTCCTTCACCCGCATCAGATACGCCTTTTTCACCAAAGTGACCCAGGTGCTATTTCAACACCTAGGGTTTGTTTTTCCACGGGCTAGAGAGTCATGTCATTACATCACTGTATACGGCCGTGTACATCTCTCCTTTCCCAGCAATGCTAGTGGTAATGCTAGTGGCAATGCGAATGGCAACGCTGGTGTAAAATGCTAGTGGCAAAAAAATGCTAGCAGCTGTACAGGTCTTCCTATTTAAGTGGATAGTTTGGTACATGTTGTGCAGTTTAAAAGAGCACAATCCAAAGGGTTTTAAGTAAAAAGAAAAAACAAGACTCCATGCGTAAAACCTGTATTTCAGAACGTAACCAGAATATGTCATATATAGAAATAAAACTGCTGCAGCATTACAGACACCTGCTTTCTGATAAATAATACATGTCTTTAAACATGGCAATCTTCCTGTGCGTGCCCTTTTACCTGTGAAGTTATTGATCTGGGTGACGCATCCTCTTCTTTAAACTCTGTCAAAGTGATCTCGGTGAACGAAGACGAACCGCTGCTCTTCTGTGGAATTAATCGCAAAAATAAAGGTCCAGATCACATTAAGGGAAGACGAAACCTAAGCAATAAAAGAGAAGCAAAATCTGAACATTTAAACCTTAAATCAGTGCTTGTCTTTCTAGCATTAGCTACATTAGCAAGCTAGTTAAACAGCTCAAACAGATACAGAAACTAGCCTTTTTTAGCTAATAATATTAAAAACATGAACTTTGCTTATGAACATTCAATAGTGGTAAATATTAGGCAAAATTATGCTAGCTAGCTAGTTATCATGTTTAGTCAGCCAAGTTAGCTAGCTAATAAAACATGAAAATGGATGCTAGCTAAGCAATTTCATAGGCCGCTAATAGGATTTATAATATATTAGAACATTCTGGGTTGTTTTTTAGTTTGTTTTTGTTTATGTTTAGTCACTCAGCTAATATTCCTGCGGTAATAGATGTAGCCTACATGTACACCGATCAGCCTTAACATTACGACCAGTATAATTCTTAAGGAAAGTTTCTGTTTAGTTCGTTGTTTCATGAAAATGTGGTGCAGTAAGCGGAAAATTTTGCTTACGGTCCCAGAATGGTTAGAACTAGCACTGATTTAACTACATACGAAAAGTTACTTTAGTAAATCTTATTTAATGCTTATTAGACCAAGTTCTCTGCAGAGCGCTGTAGTTTCTCAGGTCCGTCGTCGTGTTCCTGCTCCGAAGGCTCATTCTCCACGCTGTGATGTTTTATCGGGTTCCCTTCCTCGTAGACTCGGTTGCCGCGCCCTTCGTCATCTCCTTCTTCCTCTGTCGACTTGCTGTGTATAGCCATGGTTAAGCTTTCTGTGGCCTGGTGGGCTGTGACCTCAGGAGCACATGCCTCAATGGCAATCATCTCAGTAATCAGTTCACCCAGTCTCTGTTTAGCCTGGGAGATAAATAAAATACAATAAAATAAAATACATTGACACAACACATTCATTCATCTTCCACCTTGCAATTATCCTGTATTCAGGGATTGTGGAGGGCCTGGAGCCTACCCCAGGAGACTTAAGGCACGAGATGGGGTACAGCCCGGACAGGGTGCCATCACAGGGCATACACACAAACACACTACAGGCAATTTGGGAACGCCAATTAGGCTAATCTGCATATTTTTAGACTGTGGGAAGAAACCAGATACCTGGAGGAAACCCACCAAGCACGGGAAGAACATGCAAACTCCACATGCACAGACTACAGGTGGCAATCAAACCCTCGACCTTGGAGGTGCAAGGCGACAGTGCTAACCACTACGCCACCGTGCTGCCTCTATGACTCAAAACGTCATTTTTTTTTCATTAGTTGGTCTAATTGTGTCATTATAATTTTTATTTCCTCTTCCTGTTCCAAGTGTTTGATTAAAGTAGACATTTTATAAAACATCACTGCACAGTAGATCCTTTATATTTACAATAGATACAGTAAACCTAAACAGTCATACAGTGCATTATAACTAATTAAACACAGCTGCTATGACTGAGGGGTCCTATGAGTGTGTAATGAGTTGGATTGGACATATTAGTCTGGTAGCCCCAAGGGGGGAAATATCAAGCACTAAACTTGTTTTTACTAATCAATGATTAATATAAATGTTCCTTGTCTTCTATTTGACCTATTCCTTTAACGCGCTCCCATCGATAAAGAGTCTATTAAAAACACGCCTCTACGGGATTTGGCTGTAAGAAACGGCTTCGGTGTGAAAAATAGAATAGAACTGAATTGAATTGAAGAACACTTTGAATAAAAAAAGAAAAATCAATGCAGCTCTCTGGTAAGCTGTACACGATTTTCATGTTCCTAGTCTTTAATATACTTATTTACGATTCTAGAGAAATTATTTATCGGTCATTATTAGTACAAACATAAACAAGCTAAACAATTATTTATAGTTATAATGATTAAGGCATTTTGAAGGTAAATAAAAATGTTTTCAATAATTCATGCATTCTCATAATTTATTCCTGCAAAAATAAAGAATATCATCTTTAGATTCTTGGATAAATATATAACATCAAACGGGAAAAAAATCTTCCTTTGATTTTATTCATGTATTTATTTATTTGCTGTGTTTACCTGTTATTTATCTAAAACGTATAAATTTTGGAGGAAGCTCAAGCTCCATCCACCTTGCAATTACTTAAAATTCAGAATAAAACCACATTATGATACCTATTAAAGCTAGAAATTGTAACGTTAATGTTAATAATTTTTTTAAACGCAAATTAATCATATGAACAAGTTTGACCCTAATGGCCTCCCTTAACTGCAGCACGGTTACCTGGCTGTGTGTGATAAAGGTACATTTAACACAGATAATAAGATGATTCAGGGGTGCTGAATGGCAAAGAATACATTAAATGTAAGACACTGAAAAAGGCTATGAAAGTGAGGCAGTTGACAGGAGCTACTTTTATTGCACTTACTGGAGACCACTGGACAGTGACTAACCATAACTACATTCCTCGGTGTAACAGCACATCTAATCAATGACACTCAGGGAGTGTAAAAAACTCAAGAAAGGCATTTACCACCAGCCAATTACACTAGCCAAGTTGAAAAGGAGATAACGGACATGGACACCACTGTATGTCTGAGATATTATAAAACTGCATAATCTATTTGCCAGTTTCTCATGCATTTCTTTAATCCAACATTGCACGTTTATAAATCTGAGTATTTTACAATTGTGATTAATCATGAATAATCCCAGTCAAAGACTGTGATTAACTAGATAGATTTTTTTAATCGACTGACAGCGCTAATCAAATTAACGTTTTTTAAAAACACATGAACTGCATCCAGGAATGTCGAATATTAAAACATATTCCAGAGAAAATGCCGGTTGTCCCTGACTTACGAACAAGTTCAGTTCCAGGAACATGTTCGTAAGTCAGATTTGTTCTTAAGTCCGTCAAAGTGAGTCTTATACGCTTTTGACCAGAATATACAATGTAAAGCATACCAATCCACTTGACTAAATCTCTCCCACACTGCCATCAAGTCACCAAAAACTATAATCGTGCCTAAGGAAATATATCTCACAGTGAAATGAACAGTGTCGTCTCTGCGCCTTTAAATCACGAGGGGAATCCCGGACACCATTTTTGTCTCAGAGCTGTTTTCTACCGTATTGATTTGTGAACTCTGTTTTGTCGAGGTCTTTCCTGAAATTAGGATTATTCACCATCAGGACAGCTTTACAGGAGGGCATTTTCTAACACTGTGCTCCTGGTCTGATTCATTGAAACCGGTGAGGCCGCCTCATTTCTCCCACACCCCCCAAACATACACATACATACAATATACCAGACTTTAGACATTTTATACATTCACTTACACACTGAAAATATTGTATATAATTATAAATATTGGTATTTGGTGCACTGTAGTGTCTATGTTTTGAAATTCGTAACTCAAATGTTTGTAAGTCGGGAACTACCTGCATCTAGGAAAATGCTGGATTCAAGTTAAAATGCCCCCTTGTATAAATACTTATTAAATTCTATTCATTTAACAACAAAGGCTCTTTTTCTAGCAATTCTTTTATTATGGCAATTTAGATTAACCGTGATATTTATACTCCCTCTGGTAAACACGTTTTTGCACAGATTTATTCAACACTGCTGTTTTTGTTGCCATGTAGACATTGTTTAAAACCTGATCTCTAACCTCGGTGATCTCGGTGTATGTTTCCCCGATGCAGTGTTTGAGCGGGCCCATGCGCCCGTGCACCTCCTCCACCCGCGCTCTGGTGCTGCTGATCTGCTCCTGGAGGCGTTGCAGCTCCTCGTTAGCTCTCGTCAGCTCAGCATCGTATTCCTGTACTCTCTGCTCCAGTTCCTCCTGCTCCTCCTGCAGAGACAGAAGCTGCACACGGAGAAAATATTTAAATCAGCATCCATAAAGTCTGTTCAGTCTATATATGACTGTCACTTCATATTTGTGTTCATGTGTATATACACAGGCTTACGTCTTTTTTTCTTGAGTGATTACATTTTATTACAGCAATAGTATCCGTCAGTTCTTTAGCCGTTTTAGCTGTATATGGATTGAACGCTGTATGAAGCACAGCCAGTCTCCTTCAAATTTAATTGTTGGCTTCTTGGATGTTTCCTGGCCAGCCGTGTCGCTGCATCAATAATTCATACCCAGGACTGGTTGATGTACCAGCAGTTTATAAATCACATGGATATACCACTTAATGTTAAAGATGGAGTAACATTTAATTAATCAAGAGGCTGCTTTTATGTATTAAAAAAACAAAAAAAACAAAGCCAAAACCAAAAAGTCACTGTTTTAACTGTAAATGCAGTTCTCCGTTCAGGCACCAGAGGTCAAAACTGTTTCTGCCTCACATTCGCTAAGGTTTCGGAGAGCACATGGAAATGCCTATGCATATGCATGCATGCATGCATGTACGCGTGGTGTGTGAATGCAAGAGAGAGAACTTCACCAGCTGGCCCTCCTGCTTGCGCTGCTCTTGGATGCGTTCGATTTCCTCCCTCAGCTGCGTTCTCCTCTTGGCCAGGCTCTCAAGGGCCTGCTGGCTGTCCCGGCACTGAGCCCTGTCTCTCTGCAGAGCCCCTTCCTCCATCGCCACCACGTCCTCCAGATCCTTGGACAAGGACGGAGAGTTTCACTTAGACAAGGAACCAGAATCCACAGGACATTAGCACGCACGAGCTGAAACAGCAGCAGGCGCAAACCCCCGTTCTCTGCCTACAGCAACGTCAAAGATTATTCAGCGTGACAGTGGGCCGAGGAACAGATTTCACGGCCAGACTTCACCTCTCTATCATCATAACAAGGAAACTCTGATGATATTTTAGGAGTTTTAATTTGACGCATTTCAGCACAGTGTAAATGAATTATTCAGCAAACAAGCCATAGCTAGAACATTTATTACTGCTGTGTGTTCTCCAGCTGTCCTCATGGTGCTCTGTATCACTGTTAACTCTCCTCTGACACACTTCATTTAACTTATCAGCTCATTATATTAAGATGCATTAGGTGTGTGTGTGTGGGGGGGGTGTAATCAGGGTAAACACACGACTGTACAAGGAAGTGTGCTGTAATTTTGAGATTCTTGCATCTACAGCATGCCCTAGCATGTGAGAGAAAAGAAAGTGTCCAAAAATAGCATAGATTATTATGAGACCTGAGGACGGCAGAAATAATGGATAATAACCAAAGTTGAAATGTTTTACCCATCACATTAATTTGTATTTGTAAATGTATTGTTTATGCGCTGGGGAGAGAATGTGTAAATACGAGTAGTGTAGTGTGTGACTATTGATTACGTGTAGAAAAGATTCTCCTACTGTAGTGAAGATCAATAGTGTCTGCCCATCCACCCAGCCACCCATCAAATTCCATCCATCCACTCAGCTATAATTCTACATTTTTTCCATGACAAAGTAAGCAGAGTAAGTATTAAGACAAAAACAGCATACTACTGTATGTTTTCACACCGTAAAACATTGGTACATCTGTCAATCCATCCATTATACTACCTTACTTAATTGAACATCCATCCACCCATCAGTCTGTCCATTCCATCTACTTCTCCATCCAGCCAAGCATTTACTTGGTGTACAATATTTTCTAATTGTCCATCCGGCCATCCATCTGGTCATCCTTCTATCCACTATCCATTCATTTATGCAACCAATCCTTCGAGTCATTGTAATAGAGTTCCTAGTTGTTCATCCATCCATCCATACCATCTATCTGTCCATTCGTTTATCCAACCAAATTTCCATTCATTGTATTACATTTCTTAATTGTCCATCCATCCATCATCTTCCCATCGATTCAATCATCCATCATCTACCTATCCATAAACTTCCCATGCATCCATCCATCTACTACCCATTCATCCATCTACTACCCATCCATCCATACCTTCCAACATCTACCCAACCATTCCTTCCATCCATCCATCCATCCATCCATATATCTGTCCACCCATTTATCCAACCAAGCTTCCATACATTGTATTACATTTCCTAATTGTCCACCCATCTGTCCATCCATCTGACCATCCATCTATCCATTCATCCATCCATCTGTCTGTCCATCCCATCTACCTCTTCATCCAGCCAAGAATTTATTTTGCATACTATATTTCCTAATTGTCCTTCCATCCATCCAGTTATCCAACCAAGCCTCCATCCACTGTAATATATTTCCTAGTTGTTCATCCATCTATCCATCCATTCATCCATGCATCCCATCTATCTGACCATCCATCCATCTACTCATCCATTCTTCCATTTATCCAAGCAAAATTTATTTCATTCTACTTTATTTCCGTAATTGATTTCCTAACTGTCCATCCATCCATCATTCATCCATCCATCCATTCATCCATGCTATCCACAGATGTGTATATAAATTTTATTTGTCACGCACACAACCATGGAAAGCATGAAACGTAGGGGAATATTTATGTCACTGTTCTACTACCAAGCATCCATTCCATTACACCAGGGGTGTCCAAATCCAGTCCTGGAGGGCCAGTGACCAGCACAGTTTGTAATTCACCAACACCTAAACACACCCACTGAACCTAGTAATTAACAGATTAGTTAAATCAGCTGTGTTTGAGAAGAAGCACCAAACTGTGTTGGACACTGGCCCTCCAAGACTGGATTTGGACACCCCTGCATTACACTATATTTCTAATTGTCCATCTATCCAACTATCCATTCCATCTATCCATACATACACATCTGCTCATGTTCATTCATCTACCAGAACAGCAATTTATGCATTCATCCATCCACCCTACAAGTTATAGCAATAATAATAATAATAATAATAGCAATAAAAATGAAATGTACTATAAACCTATGCACTTATTTTTAATAATACTACATTGACAGACCATAAAAAGTTTGACAAAAGATATAAAAACTATAGTACAAATTCATCCAATCATTCATCCAATCAGCCAATCATCCACCTATCCACCCATTATGACCGTATAACCGGATATACAGCTCTACAAGGACTGCAGATTGAAGTGAAATCTCCAGGTTGCCAAATCTGTCCAGCAAAATGCCAAACCTGGACTGAGGCCCTGATCGTTTTAAATTAATAATGAAGCCTTCAGGCCAAAGACACAATCTGCTTATACTGTACTTTTAATCTTATTTTATCACTGACGTTTCAGCTGTCCCGTCCAACAAACAACACACACACACAAACAAATCCTCAACATCCTTGAGGAATCTTCTGGCAGGTATTTTATTATCACCAGCATACATACATACATACATACATACATACAATAGCACATACAGGATGGATATTCTCATACACCCAAATGGAACTTGATCATCTGCTGTTGGTCTATGTGTGTGTGTGTGTGTGTGTGTGTGTGTGTGTGTGTGTGTGTGTGTGTGTGTGTGTTCGTGTCTATGAATCTCTGTGAAATCTAGCAGGTGGGGCTTGCCTCAACGGCACCAATCACAGATCGCGTGCACTAAAATAGCACCGTGATGTCATCAGTGCCGCTCCGCTGCTAGCCTTTGCTCTTGAATGTCTTGAATGAGCTCTCTCGAGCTCATTCCTCATACAGCAGGCTTTGTGTTACTGATTAAACCTGGTCAGTGGATAAATCACATGACTGGGCAAAGGCTTTGATTCGCTTTATCTTTCTTTTACCTCAGACTGGCTTTAATCTAGAAATGATTCATGAGCAAAATGAGTTTACCAACCCACCGCTTTTTTAACGTATTAGTTTATGATAAGTAGAACCAGCGTACACGACACGGTACCTTGAGTTCATAGCTGTTGTCGTGGCCAGGGTCTTTCTCCTTCGTCGGTATTTCCACTGAGTTTTCTCTGAAACACAGAATGCAATTTTTTAATAAGAGCTGAAGCAACATGATGCAGTGGTCAATGGCTCTGCGCTGTGCACTCACTCCTGCATACTGTTTACAACAGTTAGCCGTAACCTTTTCATTTTTACAGCCCTTGAAATCAACTGATGTACGATTTCTAATGTGAATAATATAGACATAGGGATGTTTAGAGGAAGACAGCAGGCAACTTGAGGCAATAAAATCTGATGTAATATTGCAATATACTCTATCACATGACAAGAAGTATCACAGGAGCCATCAGGTGTCCGAACAGTCATAATACTGAAAGACAGTACAGTTATTATACATATCTATCTATCTCACTCTCTCGCTATATATATATATATATATATAGGGGCACAGTGGCTTAGTGGTTAGCACTGTCGCCTTGCACCTTCGGGTTCTAATTTCAATTCCCGCCTCGGGGTCTGTGTGCATTGAGTTTGCATGTTCTCTCCGTGTGCTTGGTGGGGTTTCCTCCAAATACTGTAGCGTGTGAGTTTTGATCAGAGGTCGTAAAAATGGGCATTATTACACCCGAATGTGACACCCGAACACTACACATTGTGCTCATTAAACTCCAAAATACAATGTTTTTTGTCTATTTTGGGGGGAAAAAGATTAGAAACCAGAGAGGACCCCCACACAGACACATGGAGAACATGACATGAAACTGTATGCAGATTATAACGTGCAGAGAAACAGCATAATTAAAAAAGAATGTTTTTATATATACAGCATTTAAAATTATATTTAGATTGTATGTAATATCTCACTCTCTTCCTCTCCTGCAACAAAACATAATAATAATAATAATAATAATAATAATAATAATATATAACAAGAAGCGTGACTGAGAACTGTGTGTGTGTGTGTGTGTGTGTGTGTGTGTGTGTGTGTATCCTTGTGCATGTGTGTGTACACAATGTGTCCACAATCTCCATTCAGAAAACTCTTACAGCACATGACTCACACCTGACACACAGCAGATATCATGCAGAACAACCCAGCAATTATTAGTAAATGTTATTATTCATTCCATCCAGGAATAGATGTTTATAAAAACATGAAACGACAATCAGACATCTATGTGTAGATGAAGCATTGGACCTAACCCTGGACAGAGATGCGCTACACGCATACACACACTGAACATCACTAGGTACCGTAGATCATATACAGTATGAGAAATTCTATCCAGCATGCATGACGTGCGTGTGCACGATTTCTATCGCCCCTACGTATGTATCTATAGGACATATATGCGCGCGTGCGTGCGTGCGCGTGCAGCGGTGCAGGAGATGCTGCGGGTGCGGTGCGTCTCTACCTGCCGCAGCTCGCGCGCTGGCGTCCCGGCCTCAGGCAGTCCAGCAGAAAGCGCATCATATTAGCGGCGTGATCTCATCTCTCTCCTCTGCGTCCTCCTGTGTAAACCCTGCCTCCTTACACCTGCCTCGGCTGTCTGTATGGCCTGTTTTGTTTCTTTCCTTTTCTCTCCCGCATGCGCTGCGATCACGCGCACAGACTGCTCTCGAGAGCTGAACGCGTAATGGAGCTCTCCTTCAGGGAAGAAAAAAAAAAAAAAAACAGAAAAATCACGTCGCCTCTCCTTGAGTACGGGATGGAGAGCCAAAGGGGCCAAAAGCAAGCGAATCAAATGATTCAAAACAGGAAGTGGAATAAAAAATATTTTTAAAATCTTGGGATTGCTCTTGGGAAGATGCAATGCTAAAATGCCTGCAGTGCACATCTATATTTCCATCCATTTTATTACATTTCCTAGTTATCCATCCATCCATCCATCCATCCATCTCTTTATCCGATTAAGCTTTCATTCATCATACTTCATTTCCTAATTGTTCAACCATCCGTCCATCTATCAAGCAGTCTCATCTATCTGTCCATTCATTTATCCAACAAGGTTTCTTTTTACATTTCCTTGTTATCCACCCATCCAACCATCTCTCTATCCAACTTAGCGTTCATTCATCATACTTCATTTCCTAATTGTCCATCCATCCATCCATCCATCCATCCATCCATCCATCCATCCGTCCATCATCCTGTTATCCAACTAATCTTCCCTCCATTATACTTCATTTCCTTAATTATCCATCCATCCATCCATCCATCCATCCATCTATCCAAATTCAAATTCTCTGTCTCACACACAATATTTCCAAATTGGCCGTCCATCCATCCATCCACTCAGCCATTCATCTACCCCATCTATCCATCCAAATTAAAATTCTATTCGGGTTTCCTACAGGTACACTAGTTTCCTCCCACAGTCCAAAGACATGCAGATTTGGGTAATTGGAGTTCCCAAATTGCCTGTACAGTATAAATGGTATAGAAGAGGAATTAATGCATTTTTAGTTAAATCTGCTGGGAGCTGAGAAAATGTTAAAATGTGCATGGTACATAATCCTTAAGGCTTGCAGTTGAGACTCATTGGCTCAGAGAAAATATAAGCCATGCTCTGATCGGCTAGTAGTTCCCTGCAAAGCGGACTATACAGGGATATTCAGCCATGTTAAGTAAGATTCCCAACTGCAAAAAAAAAAAAAGAAAAAAAGTTAATCAGTTCACTAGACGTGGACAAGTAAAATTACTCGCCAGTCATTGTGTCTCACTGGAGCACAAAAAATGGCCATTGGGATTAATTTCATCCAATAGTGGTAATATAGACCTTAACAGCACTGGGATGTTTAACTATATGTATCATTCTGCGTCCCAGAAGTTCTACATTCAATAATTACTCTAACTGTCAGTCGCAGCATGGGTGAAGGTAAATCTGTAAAGAACAACAGCCTGACAAAACCATATTCACAAACCAGTCACAGGAGCACTTTCAGCAAGAAAACTGATCTGATAACATTCTGTCATTGTACACAAAACCATGTTAAACAACACTAACTCGATCCTAATTCAAGGCCGACTCCCAAATCCCTCTCTAACCCTTGGTGTGTGGAAAAGGGATCGTACACCCTACATAGAATTCTAGCTTTCCATTTAATGATATTTGGGATTCAACCCCAGAACCTGGAATTTAATTAAGCTGATATTCTAAAGTCAAATAAGTGGAACTATAAAGCGAAATGTACAGACATGACCCCACAAACCTCTCCTCACCTTTTGAATATGTAGTACCGGTAAGAATTCACTTTCAACCTTGGTTATTACTCTAACTGTCAGCTTTCAGTCAGTCAACCTGCAATCGAGGTTTAGTTCCAACAGACACGGAGGGATATGTGTTTGTGGAGCAATAAACAAACAAATCATAATTGCTTAATGATGTAATAATATGATATAATTTTTATTATAAAAGTATTATTATGTAATAATAATAATAATAATACAGCTCTGGAAAAAATAAGATATCACTGCCAAATGAAATGATCCGTTTTCATAGTCTCAGTGCGATATTATTTGTGGTCTAAAGACGTTCAGACCAGAATCATCTACATTTCTATACTGTATCTATTATTTTATTATAAAGGGCGACATTAGATCGATAGATAGATAGATACTTCTAGAATCTGTAAAAAGGAAGAAAAAAAGTCACATTAATAATTTCTTGTGAATCTTGTGAATGAATCAAATAATTTATTTATAATTGACATATTTATGGGTGGAATTCTGTCGAGGTAATTTCCCTTAACTGGGGAGCAAGGAGCAAAATCTCAAGTACACCGTAGAAGGCAAAGCCTAACTGTGAACCTAAACACATGCTGCGTTTAAATCCCGCCTCCATGCTCTAGGATTGGTTCCCGTTTCATGAGCAGTAAAGATTGAGCCAATCATAGATCAGGCTAGGAGTTTTAATAGAATAAATAAATAAATATCAGATTGGCATTTCATACTAAATGTAGATTCTAGAGGGCTCCACTCTGATATGTGCTTTATACTAACACTGTGCAAAGTGTTAAATACATTTTTTGTGTATTGCTGACTGATTCCAGCTTTCAAGATACAGCCTCAGCAAATCAGAAATAATATATGGCATTACATTAATGTCAGGAAACTGGGAATTAGGGCTCCCCACCTGCCAAAGCCCACTATAACCCCTGGAAGAGACGGATTCTTTGTAACCAATCATAAGGCAGAAGGTGGGATTGGTCAGAAAAAGACAGACCTAGCCTAGCAGAAGATGAGTTGAGTGAACACTCCAGAATGAGGCCCTTTGTCTATGTATACACATTGGGTCACATTGGGTAGGTCCCACTTTTCACCACAATAACAGTGATGCACTGAGTGTTCTGACACCTTTCTAGCACCACACTAGCTCTTCTATCAGATCAGACTACACGGGCCAGCCTTCACTCACCATGAGTGCATCGGTGATCCCAGGCCACCAGTTTTCTTCCTTGGATCACTGTAGAATGGGAACATCTCACAAGAGCTGCAGTGTTGGAGATGCTCTGACCCAGTCATCACAATTCAGCCCAAAGTCTCTCAGGTCCTTATGTTTGCCCATTTTTCTTCTGCTTTAGGGACAAAATGTTCACTTTCTGCCAACGAGAGACTAACGAGAGCAACAAGGGCCAAATTGTGATCTTGACTGATAAGTGGTTTACTGAAGACATGTACACAGCTCTTACTAAAGCTAATTTAAAGCTAATCGAAACTATTACAGCTAGGTCTTATGATATTTTTGAGCTGATCACCTGATATTGAATCTATAAAATCAGCTCCTCTTTAAAATGAATGTAATAAGGACATAAGGGTCTATAGGCTGCTGTGAAACCTGAAATAAAGCCTCAGAGCGAGTGTATTAGTTCTTTTCAGTTCTACTGTAGCTTTTCATGTAGCCAAAATAACAATAGTTTTCTAGTGCATGAAACAGAAATAATATGTGAAATAAAACTAGTGTTCAGGTTATAGTGTGAAATAGAAACAAACCGTCAACCAGTATACGGCCAAAACATGGCATCAGTGCTAAACGGTGTCTCGCGTGAAAAATGAATGTTCAGATAGACCACCATTTTCCATAATACTTCTGATCTCCAAATCCATGCTCAGTTTTTTTTTTGTGTAAATATGCATACACTTATAAGTATTTGTCAGATAAAAAGAAACACATTTGCTAAATACAGTTTCATGCCCTTTTATGTCCATCGTGTCCGTTAGTTTAGAAACAAATATTCAAATCTTAAATCCTAACGGTCTTAACTGTCATTCAGATGAAACTTGGCCAATTTAGATTTCACATAAAATCTTTCTAAAATGCATTGTTAAGATTTCGCAACATGAATTTAATCTGGTTACGGACACTACAGAATTTTCGCCTTATCGTTACGCTTTTACCAAAAAACAATTTAAGCAACAGATTTTCCAGGTCATATTCTTCTGGAAGCTTGCACCAATCTTAATATCAGTACTCAAAAGAAGTAAGTCAACAAGAATCGTTTGCATTTTAAATGATTGTTTGAATTGAGACAGCATAATGCTGGAAAAAAGGCCGTTTTTGGGGCACATATAAAATCATCTCTCCAAAACTGAAGCAAGTTAGCAACTTGAAATTTTTAGAAAGGCAAGACTGGTCACTTCCATGTTACACAAACTTCAGAAGTAGTTTCTGCGTTTATACGTATAACGTAAATAAAACAAAATAGCACCAATACTGTGTTCCGGCCGATAACACCGATAACGACAGACAATAAGGAGAAATTGTGAATTAATTCCAGACAGCAGCAGGTTAAAACTGATTGTACGTTAGATTTTTATTAGCATGATCTAAAAGTGATGTTGATAAGTTAACGACAGCTGCATTGAAACAAACATAAACCGCACACGTCCCCCTCCCTTAACATTTATTGCCTAAGGTTTCTTCTTTTTGTTTCTTTTTTTTTTTTTTTCTTGCTCATGTGCAGAAATGAGATGACCCTGTGCGGAGAAGCCCAGCAGGTACACCCCCAGCCTGCCCTCGAGTCACATGATCAGAAAAGGACGCAGCATGAGCCACAGCAGCATGAGCCACAGCAGCATGAGCGAGCGATGATGTCATGTAGTTGTGTCAGAAAGCTGGGAAACATGTGCCGCATCAGTTCTATCCGGTTCTGGTTCCAGGAAGTCTGGTTCGGAGGGACGCTGTACGCTGGAGTCCACCGTGTACACAGAGTCAAAGAGCACGCTGGGGTCAGTTTAAATGGCGTGTGTATGTGTGCGTGTGCGTGCATGTGTGGATGACGCAAGGTTCTTCACAGGTAGCCTTCTTTCTGAAACTGCTCCTGCAGGATGTTCTTGTACTCGTCGAAGCCGCCGTCGATGCGCTGCACTCGACCCCCTTCACACACCCACAGCTCCTTACACACCATCCGGATGAGGCGCTCGTCGTGCGAGACCAACACCACGCCACCCTGAGAGCGAGAGAGACAGAGAGTGAGAGAGAGAGTGCGTCACACCATCCACCTTCGGAATTCAGGATTGGACAAATTAATCAGCTCAGAGTTTCAATATTTCATACACTTACCTTGAATATATTTAATGACTTTGCAAGAGCTTCGATGGTCTCCATGTCCAGGTGATTGGTCGGCTCGTCAAGGACGTAGAAGTTGGGACTGAAAATTTAGAGGAGAGTCGAGATGAAGCAATGATACGAAACAGGCTTCGGCTCAAACCACGACTTGCTGCACAAACATGAATTACCAAGGCATGGTCATCTGAGCGAAAGCGACACGGCTCTTCTGTCCTCCGGAAAGACTGGCCACGGGCCGCGTCGCCAACTCTCCACTGATCCCGTACCTCCCCAGCTGACGCCTGTACTCCTCCTCGGTCCGACCTGGACACAAGGGAAATCTTTTAGAAGGGAAATCCCCACAGAGTGAAATACACAGGTAGTCCTCGACTTACCAACAGCCGAGTTACAAATTCAGAAAAAAAAATTGGACACTGCAGTCCACCAATATTACAATATTTTCAGTGTGTAAGTGAATGTATAAAATGTTGGGAGAAATGATTCGGCCTCATCGGTTTCAATGAATCAGTCCGGGAGCGCGATAATAGAAACTATCCGTCCTGTAAAGCGTGAACAATCCAGAATTTCGGAAGATTCTCGACAGAACAGAGTTGACAGTCCAATACAATGGAAAACAGTTTTGAGACAAAATGGCATCCAGGAGTCCCCTCGCGATTTAATGGCGCAGAGACATCACATTTGATGCGAGATTAATTTCCATAGGCGCAATTATTGTTTTTGGCCACATGATGAGTGTGTGGAAATGGGGGGACAAAGATTCAATCAAGTGGATTGCTATGAACAGAGATGACCGCGCATCTATTGCATAGTGGGACTTTGAATCCAGCGTACAGGTCGTCCCCGACTTATGAAGGAGTTCTGTTCCCGGAGTACGTTCATAAGTCTGATTTGTTTTTAAGTCCGACACTCTGAGTCTTATGCGCTTTTGACACGAATACATCAGATTTATGAACGGAACGGAACTCATTCAAAAGTCTCACCGACTTATACCTGTACACTGGATTCAAAGTCCCAGAATGCAATGACTGCGTGGTGGTCTGTTTGAGGAGGTGAGGGAATTAGACAGACTGAAGCACTAAACACCATCATCAATTTGTCAGACAGCATTCTGGGTAATGCGGGAAACCAATTACCAAAGTAAAAATAGACCGGTATGTCATTCAGAGTGAGGTCAATGCCTGTTTAGAGTGGGTCATTGATGCTTTGGTTGTCGTACTGTACCGGGAAACTTGCTGAGCAGCAGCTCCACTGAACACACGTTGAGGTCCAGCTGGTCTACATGGTGCTGACTGAAATACCCGATCTTCAGGTTTCTGTTGGGGAAAAAAAACAGCAAACATCCAAAGTAGCACGTTTAGGAGATGCTATTTGTATAAGGTTTTACCATTTAAACCTGTTCAGGCTTTATACAGCATCTTAAACTACGAGGGATGTTCAAGTCAAACCGGGACTTGTGATGAACTCTCTCATGATGAAACCGATTGACATTTACAGATAAAGACTTCAAGCATAGTACGTGGTGAGACGCTTAGTGCAGGAAAACATTTAAAATGGTGCAAACGTTTAAAGAAGGCCGTACGTGTCCTTGAACGCCGATCGTGGCCGAGGTGGCTCGGAGCCCTGTGCAGTCGTTCCTGTGGACATTCAGAGAGCGGAGCGCATGATCCTTGAACATGGAAGGATAACTTGTGTTAGAGATGCATCCGTCTGTGGGAGCTCACAAATCTACAATACAGTCCTGACCTCGCGCCAAGGTACTTCCACATATTTGTGAAAATAATTGCGGAATTCCTGGGAGGCCAGTGTTTCATTCTGATCATGGCTCCGGTGTACTGTGAGAATTTCAACCTTGATGGTATCTAAGCACTTGTGTAACTCTGGGATAAGTGCATTAGTGTAGCAGGGGATTATATCGAGAAATAATGTGAGTTTTTACTCTCATAACTGTTCTGTACGATCAAACGTCCCGGTTTGACTTGAACACCCCTCGAAGCTGCTTGCTCATGAAATCCTGGGTGGAGAACAATGCCTCACCTGTGGGCATGTCTGGTGCCGCTTACGGGTGTCAGCTCGCCCATGAGCAGCTTCAATAACGTGGACTTTCCCGTTCCATTTTCACCTACCTGCAGAAAAAAAAGCCGAACACACACACACACACCACGTTCGTATAAACCCTAATCACTGTTAGGGTGAACCATTAATCAGCAGCTCTGTCTCAAATACGAGGTCACATACGATGCAGATCCGGGACTCGAGATCGGCGGAGACGCAGAGGCCGTTGAACAGCCGCTGCTGGGCCGAGTAGTGAAACTCCACCTCGTCTAACTGCAGGATGGGAGGAGACAGCTTCTCAAAGTTATCCGGAAACCTACGGAACAAAGACTCATTTTGTTGGAAAAAAAACAACAACAAAACAAAAACATCTATTCAGGAAAATTTATTTACACGTCCACCGTACAGAACTCACCGTAAACTGACGTCAGATTCCTTTTCTATAGGTTTAAGCTCAGGGCTGTTCAAAGGAAAGCAAATGAACACGAGGGTGTTAAGGTGGAATGACCTGGACGTGTAACAAAGATGAAGCATGCTGAAGGCTCACTTACAGTTTCTCTAAAAGCTTCAGCTTGCTCTGCACCTGCGCGGCTCTGTTAGCGTTGTACCTGAACCTGTCGATAAACACCTGGTGCACACAGACCAAGAACACTGTTAGGACGTCCCGGGCAGGGATCATATACGGTATTATATGGTATTGCGATTCACGGGAAAGTGCTCGTCCTATTTTCTGAAGATTACAAGTTTCAGTCCCAGGTGATGTCGTAATGACAGATGGGGATTGGATACAACTAGATTAGGAAGAAAATCTGGGAAAATCCCCCCTAAATGTTAATAAGTAAAAAAAAAAAATATATATATATATATATATATAAATAAATAAAATCCACGCATCAGTATTTTATACATATTGTGGTTCGAGATCGAAGCTTCCCCACAATGTTGTTACAACTTTAAACATTTTAAAAAGTTTAAATGATTAACCTTCAATCCATTCCTTTAATCCTTATCTTGTGATAATACAAATCACTTCAAAGACAAGTGTTTAACATTTAACTGAGCAGCAGAATTGTTTGTAAACAAACTTGGTAAATTCATTTCCTACCGGGATAAAAGTGTGTAAATAGTTCAGAGTGCGCCTCCTCGAACGTCTAAGAACTCGACAGTGAGCACGCGGGTCGGGTGGCTGCTAACGCACAGGATTTCCGACTAATTAGACTGATGTAAGCGTGTGTAATGAGTGGGTTGGAGGCTAATTTACTCACAGAGTTTAGAGAAAAAGGCAGAGGGTTTTAAAGAGCGTGACGTTTTTTATAATATAACGGTATAAAAATGTGTTTCTGTCTCGCCACTCGGAAGCTTCTGCGCTCGGTACACAGTCATTAATGTAGGAGTCTGATCGGCCAATCGCTTTTATCATAAATCTTAAAATAGGTTTTTTAAAAATGTATATTTTAAGTCAGTGTGAAATCACCACGCAAATGAATTGGGATTCATAACTGAATCTATTTTTTCCCCCAGTCTCTAGTCTCTGGTGAATAAATTGATAAAGCCTGACTTGGTGTGAGGTAAAAAAAAAAAAAAAAAGTGTGTGTGTGTTTGTCTGCATGTGTGTGTACCTGTATGTGTTCTCTGTACTGTAGCTGAGCCTCGTACTCCCGTTGTTGGTTCTTTAGCCGGTCCTCCTTCGTTTTGATGAAGTTCTCGTAATCGCCACGGTAACTGTCCAGACGCTGGGAGTGCAGGTGGATGATGTCGGTTGCTACGGCGTTCAGGAAGTTTCGATCGTGAGACACCACGAGGATGGTGGACTGCCACGTCTGGGATCATACAGAGAGAGACAGACAGATACTGGATTACGCAATTGTGCTTTTTATTTTTTCCTTCTTTTGTTTAAATTCTTAAAAATCATGACCTGATAATCACACTTATGTTTTATCCCATTCGAGTTCTTATAATCATCATTCCATTTTCTTATTGAATCCAAATCAATCAAATAAATAAATAAATCCTGCCTGATGGTTTCTCTTAACAAAAGCAACGAAGGAATAATAATAAGTATAATAAGTATCGGTTAGTTTCACGATTTCATAAATATCCCAATATGAATGTTACATATTTTTTCTTTGCAATTCTAAACATAGCGAGCTGCCTGCCATTGTGTGAATAGTTTAGAGTGCACCACCTTGAGGATTATAGAGGAACTGCAACATTTTACCACCTCAAATACAAACGTACTGTATATCGACATTTGGAGTCAGTGTGGTAATACATGAATCATGACAAGCTGAAGAACTACGACACATCACTGAATTGAATTCTCTATACGCTTGTTAAAATAAATCAGTACTAAAGAGCACAGCTAGCTCAGAGCACTGCGCTAAAGGTCAGTGATTGTCGATTCGATTTGATCCCTCAGGACTAAAGGCTGTCTAGAGCAGCTATATTTCTTTTAAGTTTTTCTTAAACTATTAAAAACTACCAAAAGTATCAAACAAACATTGAGCTGTTTTTTGTTTTGTTTGTTTTAATGTCACATTTTGTATAAAACTTCAATCCTTTTACCCCCCACCGAGAATTTTCTGGTCTGCACTCCAGTCCAGTAGGTGGAGGTATTGCACCAACCGTTATGTAAAGGAAGAAATAGAACAAAACAAAGGAGCATTTTGCAAGTCATTGCAGTGATCCACTATGGTCCAGTATTTTCTGTGAAAGCTGCAATATACCTTTGTTTTGATCATTTAACTTTTAAATAAATAAATAAGTCATTTAGAAATTGACCAAGAAAAGATTGATTCAATTACATAATGAAATTTAATCTACTTTAAAATAATTTATTTTACGGTTATGAGGTAAAATCTTTGAGAAGCCTGAGACAAATTAAATGATAAAACAGCATACAGATTGTGAATAAACAAAAACCCTAAACTAAAAAAAAAAAAAAACAGCATTAATGTAATTTATTATCCGTATGAAGTCACGTACCTGTAAATAATTCTCTAACCACAGAATGGCTCGGACGTCCAACATGTTCGTGGGCTCTGAGCGGGAGGAGAACGGATCGGGTCTGTTAGAGCACGCAGTTTGTACTGTCCGTACTGTATACTGCTGGTGTGTGTTCAGAGAAATCAGATTTACTCACCATCAAGTAACAAAAGATCAGGCCTGAAGACAGAGAACAGAGGAAGGACACAAAGTGATAATTAACCTGCAGCATTTTACATTGGAAATATTATAACGCATAAAGGCAAGTTTATTTGTATAGCACATTTCATACACAATGGTAATTCAAAGTGCTTTACATAAAAGAGAAGAAGATAATCATAAACTTAAATAGAAAAAGATAGCAATAAAACTTTTAAAATGATTTTAAATAAAACAGTTTGCAATAAAACCTTTAAAACGATTTAAAATTTGATTTATAAAAGAGTAAACATTACGACATTATTATTATTATTACTAGTATTAACCATTCAGAGTAATAACATTAGTAATAATTACGGAAACTAATCAGTGATGTGAATTGTCGTCACGTTTACTCGTGAACTCCCTCACAAGAAACCCCTCCCAAATGAAATGTTCATACCTTGCAAATAGAGCTCGTGCCAACGCTAACCTCATCCTCCAACCACCAGAAAACTCTCTGTGGAGAGAAAACACACGCTCATTACCAAAGAACACTGTGAAAAACGGGAATTGACAGTAAAAGTTAAAGTTCTCTCAAACGTTCTGGAGTTGCTGCATGACTGGAAATGTTACAGATGGCCGCTTTAAAGTGATGATAATCTGATGAATTGTTGCTGGACATGTCACTCACTTGGTTGGTTGCTGTTGCATTTTAGGGGAAAATCCTAAACCTGCGAGGATCACTGAAGCTCTGAAGGGGGAAAAATACAAAATAAATAACAGGCAAGGAGAAAAAGAGAAATGAGGTTTTTAGATACACGCAAGCAGAATGCCAGGAATGAGGAACAGTCCGTCCTGAACGTTTACCTGGCGGGTGCTTTGTCTGCCTCGATTTCCTCCAGTTTAGCGTAGATCTCCGACAGACGCAAGCTTTCAGTCCCCTCCGCCCTACAGGGAGAAGAGTCACAGGATCGGAACAAATTCTCTCCCTTTTCTCCGTCCCTCGGTTTATCACACAAATACACGCGCTACTCACGTTCCGTTGGCGATGTGCGCGTTGAGCGAGCGCTCCTCGGCGAGCAGCGCCTCTCGGACCGTGTCGCTCTCCAGCACACTCTGCAGCGCGGCCGTGTCGTCCCCGTCCACCTCCTGCTCCACGTGCAGGATGGAGATGTGCGCCGGGACGCGCAGACTGCGACTCGCCAGCATCTTCAGCAGCGTGGTCTTCCCCAGACCGTTCCTCCCGACCAGGCCGTACCTGCGACCGCTCGCCAGAGACAGCTCGGCCCCCTGCAGCAGAGACCTGCGGAAACGCCGACACCACGATAAACACGCCTGCGGAATGGTTGGTATGTAGGTTATCTATTGATACACAACCTACAAGCATGACTGGAAGGTGGAAAAAAAACAACAACAAAAAAAAAAAAAAAACGCCACACACAATAGTTGGGTATTATGCTGATGATACAAGATTTTTAGCTCTTCACAGCTGAACCTGAACCTTTACAATCAGATTTTATCAACAACAGACCAACTAACAGACCAACACGGCTATAATCACTACTGTATAGAATAAAACCAAGTACACAACAGCGGAGACGAGCACGCCACTCTGATTGGTCAGGGGGTTAGAAGATATTTGAAAGAGCACAATAAAATTATGTTTCCATTTCTATAGAAACAGCTTATACATGGGGCCTTGCAACCATACAAGATTAGTCCTAATCCACAAAACATAAAATTAATCACGATCCAGATAACATAAGATTACTCACAATCCACATAAGATTATATGAGATTAATCACAATCTACACACGATTAATTATAATCCACATAATTTACGTAGATCTGACTTAAAAATAAGTGCTGTTTATTAATAAGATAAAATGTTTACTGGTCAATAAGATGACATAAGATGTTGTATATTTATGGAACAAACATCGGGAATAAATATAATATAATACAATAAATTCAGTTATTGGTCACATGTACCTTAAAGCACAATGACATGATTTTTTTTCAAATATCCCGCTTATGAAGCTGGGGTCAGAGCACAGGGACAGAGAAGATACGGCACCCCGGGAACAGATTGGGTTAAGAGCCTCCTCTACAGTGGCAGCTTGGCGGTGCTGGGGTTCTAACCCCCCGATCTTCTAATCAGTAACCCAGTAAGCCAACACTGCCGTAGGAGTAACTGCTTCATAACCAGACAGAAACAACTGCAGGACACCCTCGCCTGGATAGACTCACTTGCCCGGGAACGCCCTCGGCAGCCGTCTCCCGCAATGAACATCTCCCAAAAAAAGTCTCCAGGACAGGCAAGTTTACGGGTTCTCATTAAAAATAATTGGCTGTGCTTTTAAGCAAGAGAAGGATAAATGGAGAGAAAATGAGAGAGGAAGAGAGAGAGAGAGAGAGAGAGAGAGAGAGAGAGAGAGAGAGAGAGGGGTAGTTGATGTGGTGACATTTTGCTAATATTTATGGAAGGAACCTTGGTGCTAATCACTTCGTAACAGCCAGACGTGACCCCAGTAATGTCCTTGTTGAATGTCCTCAGTGAACATCTCCAGGACAGAGAAGTTTATGTTTTCTCATTAAAAATGACTGTCTGTGTTTTTGAGCAGGAGAGAGAGAGGGGGGGGGTGTCGATGTGGTGACATTTTGTTTATATTTATGGCAGGAACCTCGGTGGTAAAACGTCTTGTAACAGCCAGAAATGTCCTTGCTGGATGTCCTCAGTGAACATCTCCAGGAACATCATAATTGAATGTCCCCCAAAAACGAAAAAACAAACCTGCCAGACAGAAGAGCTTATGCTTCCTTATTGTAAATGCCTGGATGTGTTTTTAAACGAGAGAGAGCGCTACCTGTAACTGTTCATGACCTATTAACCTCGTGATGGATAAAACCGACTCTGAGACACAAACTCCACAGTAGACACACACAGCACGTGTCTGGCTTTACATTCATGGGAGCAGATAAACGTAAACGGTGACTCGCCTCTCTCCGAACGACACGTCGAAGTTCTCGATGCGGATGTCGTAGCTGCGGTTCTTCCCCGACATGTCCACGCGGCTCTCCTTCTTACTGCTGGCCTGGCTGGCCGACGCCTCCTCCAGGACCCTGAGGGAGGAAGACGTTCACCGCGTAGTTATGAATAATACATGCCTCCTCACAGGCCATCATCGTTTATTAAACTGACCGATTCATCCCCAGCTTAATTTAGCCGCACGCTCCCATCTGTTTAGCGCTTGGCAGTTTCTCTTAAAAAAAAAAAAAAAAACCGGAAACAGAACCTCTCGAGCTCCGGCACGTCTTACACGTGACCCGGTGGACCAGAACGCCAATTCAGATTAAAGTGATGTGCGCGGTATCGACTCGTGATGCTTTTAATGCATAATTTAAATCATTTTGGGGTGGAATTATGGACATTTTAATGCCAAGTTCAAACATGCAGAGCTTTATATTATATAGACACACACTTTATATAAACATCTGTATAACTATTTTAATACTAAATTTACTGGTATACGTTATATACTGATATAACGTTATATTAATATAATCTAAATGATACCATACGTAATATATACTGTACACACATACACGCATTATATATATATATATATATATATATATATATATATATATATATATATATATATATATATATATATATATATACACACACACACACACACAAAGCAAGACACTTACAGCGGGTTTGTGGGTTTTTGCGCGTCTTTCTCATTCCTCCGCTCGTGCTTGGCTCTCAGCTTGGCCTCTGCTTTTTCTAACTTCTTCGCATCCACAGTCTGAGTAGGAGGAAACGGTCGTGAGGATGAGCAACAGGAAGTGGCTATACACATGAGCGTTAACGCAGGGGGATATGTTACACAACGTTATCCGTAAAACCTCAGCTTTAAATACAGCTGTGGTGCACCTCTGGGACCAGAGAACAGAAAAGAAGGCAAAAAAAAAAAAAAAAAAAAAAATAAACTTTCATTATTATCAATCCAAAGCCACCTAGACTCGAGTCAAAATACAAAAACGGGCTGTGCTGTCTGGGTGGGCGGGGTCTACTCGGTCTTACCCGTCAATCACAATGAGACTAGCCAATCATGGTCATTATGTATGTAGAAGAGGGCACATAGCACTTTGATTCTGACTACACAAGTACAAAATAAATGAGAATAATATACATAAAAATGACGAGTGATAACTTTATTGTCTTGGCCTAGCACATTTATCTCTAAAAAATAAATATATTTTTTAAATTGTTGTGTGTAACCTGTACTGTTAGTATGTTCATTAGGCCCAACCTCCATTCCATGGCGCAGAGATCACATGACCCGAGACTGCATTAGAATTGTTTCCAAAACAACCATCATGGCGGAAACAGAGCCAACTTGCAAAGAAAAGGGGGAAAAAAAAAAAGAGAGAGAGAACGCAAGCGTTGTACGGAAAATCTTCATTTGTTTGGGTTTCCGACCCGTCTTGTTTTTGACACCTCGTCACATGACCGGTGCATCTGCATACTCATTAATATTCATTAGTGTCTGCCAAAGATGGGCGTATACACAGCATCAACCTTGTCTATGTTCAATTATTTCGATGTTTATACAAGACTTTATTTTATTTTTTCTCTTCATTTTAACACACACTTTTACACATGTGATGTATAAACATCTCGCTAGATAGTAGCTGTCATATGAGCTCATTTAATCCCTGACTTATGAAGGTGTTCCATTGTGGTGCGACAAAGTGAGTCTTCTACACCTTTGACCCAAATATACAACGCAAAACATAAAAAGACCAAAACACACAGAGGGGTTTGGTGCTTTGGTTCCGCGTTTAAGACTGCACCTTTAAATCGCGAGGGGAATCCCGGCGGCACAGCGGGGTCAGCTGACCTCGTTTAAAGGGAACCCGGGAAGAGGTCGTGGGGAGGTCAACGCTATATGGTGTCCACTGTGTGCTTGAACAATCATCATTTTGTTTTAGATCTGTACTGGACAGGTTCTGACTGGTTGGATCATAATAGTGTTTTTTTTTTTCTTTCCCTGCTGTGATATTAGTATCTGGTGCATTGCAGTGTCAAAAGACTGATGTCTGAGGAGAGATGATGTGCTCGGCTCACCGTGCCCTGGGCCCTCTTCACCATCCAAATGCCCTGCACATCGCTAACGGACGATTCTGCAAACAACACATCAGACAGTCAGACAAACGCGGACGTGAGCTCGGCACTACGTCCGTACACGTCCCCATCACAATTCACCGCGGCGACACAAGACGGACTCACCCGACTCGGCGGAGATCTGCGAGAGCTGCACGGGAGCGTCGAGCAGCACCTGCCTCTGGTTAGAGTTACAGTTAGTGCTACTGCAGGAACGACAGAGAGACAAAGAGATATGGTAAGAAAGAACATCAAAAAGAACAACAGAGAGGGACACTCAAAAAAGACAGAGGCAGGACAAAAGAAAGACAAAAAAAAAGAGACAGTCAGAGACACAGCACAAAAGAAAGAAGGGGGAAAGAAAAATCACAAAAGAAATAAAGATAAGGCAGACAAAAGAGTGAGAGCAGAGGACAGAAAACAAAAAGAAAGAGAGAAGACCGGAATGGACCGAACAAAAAACTGGGAGAGATGTAATGAGATGAGTGACAGAATGAAAAACAGAGGCAAAGAGAAATACTGTCGAGAAAAAAGAAAAAAAAAAGTGCAAGAGTGTGAGAAATACAGACAGAAATAGAGGACGATAACAAGGGCGACAGAGAACTAGACAAAGGCAGCGGGACAGAAGAAAGTGAAAAGAAGTGAAAGAGAGAGAGAGAGAGAGAGAGAGAGAGAGAGAGAGAGAGAGAGGTCAACAGAACAGATGGAAAAAGAAAAAAGCACGATGGAAAGAAAACAGGAAGTAGATTTGAGAAAGAAAGACAGAATGTTAGATACATTTTGAGCAAGAGAAAGTGTGTGAGAGATAGAGAGAGACACATTGAGAAAGAAATGAAGAGAGAGACAATTTATAAAAAGGTAACAATAACACCAAGTGCTTAATGTTCCATGTTCTCATACTGATTTCTGCTGGAACTGCCAAAAGTGCTACAGAGTAGCAGACTCCCAGTTAGTCAAAGGTTATAGTCCCAGACAGTAAAATGTCCCAACATCAGACTTCCCCGGCCGCCACACTCACATCTTCAGCGTGTTAAACAGCTGCAGGCAGATGTCTCGGACGTCGTCTTCGTTCTTCTCGGCCGCGACCTCCTGCAGAACCCCACCGATGGCGTCGAACACTTCCTCTCCGTCCTCAAAATCCGAGCCTCCGCTGTCCAGCACTCCTGCGGCAGCATGGTCACATGACACAAATCACCACCGTGCGGCTCACTCGCCATTATACACATCGAGAAATCAATCCCGCTTCACATTAAAGGGGCTTTAATCTTTAATATTAAGAAGAGCAAAGTGTTTCAAAAGTCATGTTCTCAAAAACACAACACAAGAATCCCCGGATTAAGAAAAGGAGAACCATTGCTGTCTGAACTTTAAAAGCCATGCTGGGTCACGATCTCATTTCGGTTTCTCACCCGATGCCCAAACCCCAGCCACTGGATGCAGTGCCGGTCCCAAGCCAGCATAAAATGGGAGGGTTGTATCAGGAAGGGTATCCGGTGTAAAACCTGTGCCATGTTGAGTGTGGATCAGATGGCCTGAGACTAACAACAACTGGTAACATATTAATCACTCTCATTTATCAGAAAAAGCATTGGGATCCTGATCGAACATGCACTCGGTCTAAGATTCAGACTGAGTGACAAGTGAAGTTCCTCATACTGCTGCTCGAGCACTTAAAGCCAGTTTATAATTACACACCAGGGCAGAGCACTATATAGTGATGGTGTTTGTTTTTTTTCCCCCTTAAGGTAAATGGATATGTTTTGTGACGAGACAGAAAATGAGACGATGCTGTCTGTACTGTAGTGATGGGTCGTTCATGAACGAGTTCTTTTTAAACAAGTCTTTAATGTGACTCAGAAGAACGAGTCGTCTCAGAGAGCGATTCGTTCATTTTCTACTGGGGACGTATGCGCAAATCATCGCAAAACCTCCGTAGGTTATGTACAGGAAACAGAAATTAGTCGTTACCTTCGAGTCTTCTCGTCCGAATCGTTCATTCTTTTGTCACGTGACTCCCATAGATGCTATGCAGAACGATCCTTCTTAATGAGTTCTTTTGAATCTATTGCACTACGTAGTGTTTATGGGAGTCACGTGACAAAAGAACGAATAATTCAGACCAGAAGATATGAGAGGTGAGCTGCTCATTCTGTTTATAATATGTCCTTAGCTGCATTGTAATATTTTCATTACTGGAACTAGACCCAAAATTTGTGTACGTACACGTGTTTTGCGTCTGTTTATTGAAAACGTAACATTTTATTTTATTTCTGATCAAACGAACGAAATGAATCAAAGGAATAAAAAAAAAATAATAAAAAAAAGATTTGTTCATTCACTAAAATGATCCAAACTTCCCATCACTAGTGTACTGATGTACGGCTCCAGGAGCTCATGTCTGTTCAATCTAGAGACGAGCAAATCCAGATTTGTCCGGGTTAAATAAAGCGATCCTTTATTATACGACTCGAGATTCACAGATCCTTCTCTTCATTTAGTCAGATCACCCATGTTAGCTTGCTCTTAACAACAACATAGATAAATACAAACTAGAAATTACACCATTCAGTTGTTCTGGGAAGTTGTTAGCTAGGAACTATAGGAATGTGTATCGGACTGAAATGTTTATGGAACGTCCTGTATGGTCAGAAACGTGCTAGTGGGATGCAGTGGATCAGTCAAACTCGTAGCAGGTAGCGAAACAACTCAGAGTGTGTGAGAGGTTTATGAGTCCAAGGATTCATTGAGTGCCCTCTAGTGGAATGCCAAGGCAAAAGCAGTCAGAATCCCTACTGACTCAAGTGACTCAGAGAACTTGAGAGTCTGATCGGGTTAAGAAGGATTTGAAAGTGTAAATGAATCTGGATTTCTCATCTCTAGATCACTCTACAGCTCCTGCTCCTCTACATGGCATTGGAACATCCTCAGAGGACCGCTAGACCCGCCTACCAGCTCACCGACACTTATGATTGGCTAGCATCACGGTGATTCACAGGAAGGACAGCGGGGGAAAGCCCCGCCCACACGCCCGGCATCACCGGCACTTTTTTTTTTTTTTAAACATTTTCTAACAAATCTAAACTGATCAGTAGCAGCCAAAGAGAATAAACATATTAGCATAGAATTTTCCCACTGTTCTAGTGAGTGTTCAAGTATTTAATTCATTAGACAATACATTAATAACGGAACTAAGATTAAAATAACAGAAAGACAGCATTGCTTCTTCACACCAACATTTAGGACACACACTCAAGCACACACACCGCTTTCCCAATTAACTCTCAGTATAAAATAAACCTTGTGGCTCGCTATGAATCTGTCTAGTTTCCTAAATTTAGCACGCTAACCGCGACCGACCCGGAAGTGCAGCACATGAGCAAATCTCCACATCATAAAAATTCCCGTTTCCGCCCACGTTATGATCTCAAGATCGGCAAAAACCGCCGAAGAAGCCCTGCTCGTGTAGCTCTCTATACGTGATAACTAGCAGCGACCTCTTCCATAAATGTACATGGTCTAACGTACTGTCTTGGCGCTTGCGTGATATATACAAGGGTTTTGGCTCTCGTCACGCTCTTACTCACCGGTGATATAATCAAATACTTCAGTGTCGATTTCGGGAAACTCGTTTTTCAGAATGTCCACGTACGTCGCCATGTTAGACCGCGGCTCCTGCTGCGACTCCAGTGCGCATGCGCGTGGGATCCCACTGCGACTCCAGTGCGCATGCTCCTGTTGCCTTTGACGGTGAGACGCGTGGTTTTGTGGGTAAATCAGGGTCTTGACGATGAGTGTTTTGAGGTCGGAATCGTTCGTTTCATATAAAATAATGAATTGACGAACAACCTCAGCGGAATAAATAATTAATAAGACCCGCTTTAGAAACCGAGACAAGTGGTTTGGGACCGCCTCCAAGGCACACAGTTCACGCCCCTTAGATTCAAACATGGGTATGGAAGTTAGGGATCCGCCCCCAAGCCACACCGGTCACGCCCCCTTAAAAAAACACTAAATAAATAGTTTGTCATTTCAGGACAGGAGGAATACACTCAGGACACCTGTTCATCACACACACACACAAACACACCAATCATAAGAGGCAGACCTCAATGACACTCTGTTCTGCCAGGGTTTTAAAATCCTGATGACTCAACAGTACAAGATGTTACTTGTAATAGAGGACGAGTTCTCTGGAGTGACGAATCACGCTTCTCTGTCTGGCAATCCGAAGGACGAGTCTGGGTTTGGCGGTTGCCAGGAGAATAGCACTTATCTGACTTCACTGTGATAAGTGTAAAGTTTGGTGGAGGGGGTCATGATGTGGGGTTGTTTTTTGTTTTTCCAAAGCTCCAGTGAAAGGAACTCTTGATGCTTCAGCACACCAAGACATTTTGGACAATGTCATGCTCCCGACTTTGTGGGAACAGTTTGGGGATGGTCCCTTCCTGTTCCGCAAGGGAACATCCATAAAGACATAGATGAGCGAGTTGAGTCCTGACCACAACCCGATACAACACCTTTGGGATGAATTAGAGAGGAGACTGCGAGTCACGTCTTCTTGTCCAACATCAGTGTCTGACCTCACAAATGTGCTTCTGGACGAATGATCAAAAATTCCCATAAACACACTCCTAAACCTTGTGTAAAGCCCTCCCCAGAAGAGTTATAGCCGAAAAGGGGGCGGGGCCAACATTTTTATCATATTAAACCTTATGGATTAAGAATCAGATGTTACTCTCAAGTTCATATGCATGTGAAGGCAGGCGGGGCTAAATACTTATGGCAATATAGTGTGTGTGCACCTTCATTCAGGAGACATTTCACCTCAATTTCCACAATTTATACAGTACATGTACATGAAAAAAAAGGCAAAGTTACAAGTAGGCTTCTGGGATTTGCATGAAAATCTAAAGACAGGAGTGTAACAAAGATGTTTCTGAAAACATTTCTACATAAATGAAATCTCTATAAAAAGTATTAAAGAGTAATAAAATAAACAGTCGATATTTGTTGCGAAAACTTTTGCTTTAAAATAATTAGTAGTGTTAGATACAGACGTACAACTTTGTCACACTCGTTCCTAATTTTCATACAAAATCCGTCTAAAAACCGGTCTGTCATGTAATATGTTGCCCTATTTACAGGGTTGCAAATATTCTTCTGTACTGTTATTTTCTGATTAATGTTTAAGTTATGTTGGGAAATAGTGAATGGTTTTATACATGATGCAGACATCATAAACATACAGTATATAACATTTGTATTAAAGATGTGTGTGTAAAACTGACTTGACCGATTCCATTAAATTTACCCAAGAAAACAAAACAAGCATTTACAAAGACAACAAATTTATTTTTACAGCAATAAACAATGCATCTACAACAAAGTGATAAGTCAGGACTAAGACATATGGAATGCAGGCTCAATCTGTTCAAAATAACACAGAGAGGGGGGGTGGGGGGTGGATAAAACCAGTCTTTATGTAGGGCACAGGGTCGTGTGTGACGGCACAGCAACAAATCAATACTGAAAACTTCTTTTGGTCTGAATATCATCCAGAATCTGCTGCAGCTCTTCATCCTCGAATCGACCTTCCAAGCTAACAGAGAGAGAAGGAAAATTACATCAGAACATTATAATAACGAATCATAAAGTACCAATATGAAGGTAATTACATATTCATGAAGTGAGACCTTCATGAGGTCTATCTTCGCGGAGAGTCCTGATATAAACATTAGCGTTAAATACTTATAATTGATACCCTATATACAAAAATCACTGACATCCATTTTTTTTGCCAACTTAATGGTAAAAAGTTGTTAAATATATTTTAGATTTTAAAATATGAACATTAGTTCGAATGTATTTTCTTCACACCATAAAAACGTCATAAAAAAAACAAACAAACACACCCTACATTCATGCTTACAGAGTCATGACTCAAGTTGGATTATATTCTTCCAGTGTAATTTTTACTTTTCTTGTAGTCAAATCTTTCTGTATTATTCTATCTTTCCTTCTTTTAGGTCACAGACAGTCATATAAGCATTCCACTGCATATCATACTGTCGGTGTATGGTTGTGTACATGACTACATGACAAATAAAATTTGAACCTGATGACACTAAAACACCCTTTTTATGTCATTTCTTCTTACACAATAATTAACTGTGACATGAGGTGGCTTTTAAAGATGGAGAAAGGAAGACTATGAACATGATGTTACCTAGGAATGAGTGCTTTCGCTTCTTCTGCAGCTTCAGGACACAGATTGGCCAAACTCGCCAGCTCAAATTTATGTAGCTTCTTCTGCTGGAGTAAACTGTAAGGGGGGAAAAAAAACAAATTTTTTTATTTTATTTTTATGTGACCAAACATTTACTTTGCCAAATGGATTTTTAGACACCACCACCACACAACTGATAAGTGTCAATGATGAATGTGATATTACTTGCAGTTCCACGTTTGCTTAAGATGTCAGGGTCTATTTGCTACACCAAATTTGTCCACTAGATGTCAGTACAACGAGCCCATAAATTAAGCTTTATGAAATGGATTTTTTGTGAAATTGGATTTATTATAAGTGGAAACCCTCGAACCTTAAATGACGCTTTGGCTCATTATCATGAAATCACCCTTTAAACCATGACTTCTAAGCTCTGATAGCCAACACTACAACACTCCTGAACATTAACACCAGATTAGATCAGTCCGAATGAAACACAGAGCCCGTGGTGATGCTCGAACCTGCGCACGCTGGCGATGGTCTCCCGGTTCTTGAAGCGGCTGAAGCGGGCCGTGTAGTTCAGCGTCTTCATGAAGACCTCGGAGAGCTCCTGTTCATCCTCAGCGCTCTCGTTCTGCTGCTTCCGGTGTTCCAGGAGCATGTGCACCTCCGAGTTCAGGAGAGTCTCTGCGTTTTCAAACTCTGTCACAAAACAACAACAACACGGGACATGTTTATATACGGATAAAAGAAGAGCTTAGCTTTCTCCTTCAGGGCATGAGCAATGGGAATTCGGAAAAGGTGAGTAGAAGTATTTCAGACAGTAGAGAGAGAGAGAGAGAGGATAAGGAAGAAAGAATTTAATAAAAGAGGATTTAAACTGAAAGGGAGATCATGAGCAGTAGATGGTCATGGTGGTGCAACGTACTTTATGCGCTTCCATCCATATAAATAAAAGAAAGGTTTTGTCTGTACATTGGTTAGAACTCACTCTTTCAATATCATCTTTACCTTTCATACACTGGAGGACAAGAAAGCTGTCCCAAAAAAATTTCTGTCTGGCCAGACTTTGTCACAGCATCACACAAATCTGGCTGGACAGATTTTAATGAAACTTTTGCAGAACATGTGTATTTGCTTCATATTAAACCTGCACCATGAACGAAATCATAATGTTGAGTAAAAGAGAAGTCATGAGCAGTTTTGTGCCAGATTACAAGTTCTGACATTGTATGTGTCAAACTGTGGGCGCATCTTAAATCGACCACTGGACAGAATTTATTGAACCTTTTGCAGTACATAGATATCCGCCTGAAGTTGGACCTGCACAATAAAATGTTGAGTAAAAGTGATGTTATAAACAGTAATGTGGCAGATTTTGTAATCTACTTTAAACTAAGCTACTTCCTCAATGTAAACAAACACCTTCACCAATAGATATTAATAAAAAAAAACTAATTTGTTCATATTTTCACCTCTTACATAACAGCGCTGAAGTGGTCTAAGTGAATTTTAACACACTCGCTCAAGTCGTTTTATCTTTATTGGATCTATTTTTTTCCATTTTTCATCTGTGATTCAATCTCCGATTACCGAACAGGGAGTGTATTTAATTATCTGACTACTAAACGTGTACAACTGCTTGTAAACATGGTGTAAGATATTCAACCTTACACAATTTTATTTGTAAAATAGTTTTTAAATGTTTATTTATTTTGAGAGTTCTGTCTTACAGAAAGACAGACGGACATGTAGATGGGCTTCAGCCTGAATTAATATCACTGATTACATTAAAGCTGATCAGATTATCTTTAACCGCTTAATTATTTTTTCTCTCCTTAACCGTCAAAACCGTCATCCAGTTGGCCTATATATAATGCAGTTTGTCCTTATTCTGCAGAAATTCCAGCCTGCCAGACTATCCATTTATGGATTTAGATCTATAATCTATCGTGCTGCCCCCACCACACACGCAACTTATCACCATTTAGTGACAGAAACACACTCCTCCAAACTAAACTAAACTAAACACACCTTTGGGGAAGGACAGCTGCGACGCGTCTTCTTCGATATCTCCCACGCTCGTTGCTCCAGCAGCCGCCATGACGCTGTTTACACTTGCTTTGTTAGTTTATAGCTGATTACTGCTTAATTTTCAGCTGTAAGATAAACTCAACCCACTACAATAATAATAGAAAGCGTTGTTTTTTTGTAAATAAAAATATTTAGCTACATATTTAACAAAAAAAGAGAGCGAATAAAATTTATACACCGGGCGCGCGTGAATTTAGCGCCGCCGCAAACGCTACTGGATTGAGCATTTCCGCTTCCGGTCGTCTACCGGAAAAAGTAACACATGATTCATGTTAAAAGTTTTGAAGACTTTTATTGAAAAAGTTTTAGTTAATTATTTATTTCCATTCTTTCTGTATTAAAAACAATTGAATAAAGTTTTATTTCCCCTTACGATCTTATTTAATTAGTATACATAAAATAATGAATTAAACACATCACAGACACATTGTTCGAAAATTATAGAGTCTTTTCCAGATTTTCTATAATAAATATATATCTAAAAAAGAATGAATAAATAAACAAATAAATCTAAAAAAAACATCAATTATGTTTGTCTGTTTGTTTGTTTGGGTGGCAGGCTGTGTTTGTGATTATCAGCTTTTATGTCCTGCCACTCACCGAATGGAACAGTAGGCAGCGTCATCACCAGCTTTGTCACAATATGTCACAATGTGATATAACAGTAGGCAGCAGTGTTTATAGGGAAGTGCCATTTGACCAGTATTGATGTTGTGGTAATGCAACATAGTGGATGCCAATCGCCGGAAAACACCAAGATGAAGATGAAGAAACCAGTAGGCAATGTGATCATCAAATTTTATGTCGTACTGTGAGCATGTCACAGATGTTACATTTGAGAAGCGTGAGGAGCGGCAGCGATTTAACCGCACACCTCATTCACAGGTAATGAATGGTAGCACGCAACCGTCAGGATCTGCATATGGGTGGAGCTGCAGGTAAACCTCATGGGTAATCCTTACTGCGAAAACGGGTACGCCTGACCAAGCTCTTGGCCAGATCAAATTGCAGAGTGTCTACAGTGGCATCACATAGGACAAGCAAATGAAACCCTTGATCAGACTGCAACACATCTGCAGTGACAACACATACGCGCAATGATAATCTTAAGCAAAAACTGCACAACAACATAGGATTCACATTTATTAAAAGTTCACCCAGAGCGAGATTCGAACCAGGGTCTGGACGATTTTATGATATTATTGAAGCAACACCTGGGTGTGCTTCAGCACCTTGGACAGCAGCAAAAAAATCCTTCCATTTCACTGGCTGTCACTGAGTGTCAGCTATACGCGACTTGCCCACGCATGATAGGCAGAAGTAGTGGCTGCAAAAACTGTGGTGCAGCGTGAGTTGATCACACTCTCCATTCGCAGGTAAAGGTAGCACACAGCCATCAGGATCTGCAATGAGGATGGAGCCGCAGGTAACCTCAAATTTTCCCATGAAAGCCTTCCTGAGGTGCTTTATCCCACAAATACCTCCATCGTGCACAAGCATATTTACTGCTATGTCATTTTCCGATAGTGTAAAGTCTGCTGTTATAAACCACATTTAATGAGCAGGCCTAATAGAAATAATAACGTTCCACCATAAAATCAGATTTCATTCTTATTTGTCACATACACAGTCAGACACAGTATGATATGAAGTGTAATGCTTGTATGACCACTGATACCCTAAAAATAAAAAATAGAGTTTTCTTTAAAAGAAAATCATTAATAACCCAGTGATTTGCAGCTTCACGAGTGTCAGATCCAAGCTGTAACAGAAGACTATCCAAGCAACCAATCGAATTGGCGAATTCCACACCACAGTGTTATGAATGGAGATATAACATGTTTGTACCTCACAGCAGAGAACCGACAACCTTCATCGTGCCTGGGCGATACGCTTGTATGTTGGATACCCTTTCTTTCTCCACACTTTCTATCATATTGGTATTCTTCTTCCAGACCTTCTCCAATAGACAGCTTTCTGGTCTTCATGTTCAGGTTTATCCATTTTAACAACATTTTTCACAGGTGAAAATCATGCGTCAAACCAAACGTATCGAGTGTTTAAACAGTCAGCCTAACAAGGTTCTATAATATGGTACAAACTTTCCCATTTCCTTTATGAGCATAAAACACCCCCTCATTGTGCTTCCTGACTCCTTATGTCGAATATGATGAATATACATCCAAAGAGCTTGTGTCTGCTGAAACCCTTTTGTTCAAACAAAAAGTTCAGATGCATTCCCTTTCGTCTGTCTGTCTCTGGGTTTCTCTATGACTGACATGTTAATGACTGGATGTACAGGATGAACGTTAAACAGGGCACCTGGTCAAAAGCGTAAATATGCTCTTTTTGCTGAAAATAAACAGAGATCTTCAGACACATTATTCGTGCGTGTTTGTCCATCTCCCCCAGTTCAGTACACCGGCCAGTTAGAATATCGAGGTGTGGCAGACACACCAAGATTAATTCTTCTTAATCCAGTTTAAACCTTGACATTTTGGGCTTTTCTTAAACCTAACATCCCAGTTACGAAGCTGGAATCAGCCAGGACATCACTTATTGCTCAAGGCCCCAAAAGTGGCAGCTTGGGGATGCTGGAGCTTGAACCTCCTACTTTCTGATCAGTTACCCAGAGCCTTAACCATTTAAGCCACTACCACCTCCCTATATTATGTGTCTGATTGTGTGTATGATGTAATACTCTATTGTTTTGTCTAGTGCCAAGGGACTGCAAATGAAAATTCGCTTTAAGCTAATTTCCGGTACAATACCCCAAATGGCAGCACTTATGTTTAATATTATACATCGTCCCTTACAAATAAACCAAAAAAGGAAATGAACTAACCCAAGTTAGTTAAAGAAAAACATAACAATACAAAAACCTGGCAATCATGTCATTAACTGTCCTGTCTGCTGCATGTTCTCCAAGCCTGGGGCAGCATTGATTTTTTAAATTCAAAATAGGTAATGAATATAACAACATGCATAGATTTGTGAATGATATTACATAGAAGACAGTTTGTTGAAATAAATATATATATATATATATATATATATATATATATATATATATATATATATATATATATATATGTACATATCTCGTACTGTACTGTATATAGTGCCCCAATGGATGAGCTGCCTATGTTTATGTGCTGTTGCTCTATAGCGGTATCTACATATAGTGAAAGATCCACCTTAGTCTGTCTTGACGTGCTGATCTTCGTGCCATTTGTAGAAGACTTTATGAAATTTTAATTAGGAACATTATTATGCGAACATGAAAAGCAGGGCCTGAGGCAGTGGCCCTCGTTTGATTCTATTTAAAAGCATGAATGCAGGCATCTTGTCTTTTAACACGGTGCACACACACACACACACACACACACACACACACACACACACACACACACACACGCATACACACACACACAGCTCCACAACATCTAGTGTCGAGTTGCTCTCTTTTATTTTCTCAGATTGTACAAATGTTTAGAAATCGGAATGAATCCAACACAGTAGATGCATTTAGGCTTTAATTCAGAGCTCACAAAAATATGTCATTGCAATGTGTTGTGCATCGGTGTGCGCCGTCGATAAAGTAAACAGTGATTGAAATGAGCGAGCCAGTAGAACTGAATTCATGGAACTGAATTGCATTTCCTCACATTCATTCTGCAACATGTAGCTTATTGTGATTCGAAACCGTTTAACCGTGCGAAAGAAAGAGAAATTGATCAGAGTGTAAATCAGCGATAGTCTGAGTCCGTTATCTCCCACAAGCTCTTCAGTCTGGTTTGCAAATGTACAGTGATTTTATTTGTATTTTTTTTTCTCCTCTCAGAGTGTTTGGTTAGAAACGAGACAAGACAGCTGCTTATATGTTAAAAAAAAGTGAAAATCTTCCAACTCCTCCATTTTAATGACCAGATTTGTACGTACAGTATATTCAACAACTCTGCTGTCGCACCGATCGGCGTCCTTTCCTAGAGTTCCTCTTGTCAGTAATTAGTATTTGTCATCCTCCGTGTCACTGAGAGGCTCACCGGCGGAGATGGAGACGCTCTGCGCCAGGCGCTTGCGGAAGTGCCCGTTGGGGACGTGCCAGCCGAGACGTGCACGTGTGCGCATGGAGGCCGTGATTGTGTTGGCACGGCCCAGGCTGGTGGCCACAGCAGCCTCGAACGTCAGAGTCTCCATGGCCGAGGAGTCGGGACTGTGCTCCTCGTCCTGCAGGGCGAGGTAGGGCTCGGAAGGGAACCGGCGGGCGCCCGAGCCCAAGTACTCGTCCCCTTCGATGGGCTCCAGATCCTCCTCTGCCTCGCCCACTCTTACTTCCTCTGCGTTTTCATCCCATAAGGCGTTGCTGCAGCAGCCTAGAATGGGAGCTCCTCCTCGCTCCTCTTCCTCCTCGTCTTCAGCCTGCGAGGACGGCTGAGTGTGGCACACTAAAGGCGAGTAGGAGACGTTTGGGTGCGAGTGAGTCGGAGTCTGGGAGAGGCGACGCCTCGCGCTCGGTGTGCTTGACTCTGAGGTGGAGGGCACCGGGCTGTCTGAGCTGTTTCCCTAAAACACATATCGGCAAAAAAAAAAGTTCATTAAATTAAAGGTCGTCCTGACAAAAACAGAGCAAAAAGCATGTCAAAAAGTTATTTATGATTATCGTCCAGTCCAGCACCTTTACCTGACGAGCATGTCCATGCCGTCGTTCCTCGCTGGGAGAGCGAGAGCAGGACTTCGAACTCCTCTCGTTTGAGTTGAAGCGAGACGCGCTCGGGGACAGCAGGTGGCGCTGTTCCTTAGATCTTCCTCGCTCTCGTTCTGCCTGATGCTCCGAATAGGAAACTGAGGATTCAGTTTAGTGATCATGTTAGTTACAATCTAATCCGATGCGTGTTAATAAAAAGCCGAAAGCGTGCATCGACCCACCTGCGGCTTTGTAACTCTTGTGTCTCGGGCGGTACAGACGCTCAGGAGGCTTTTCCTCTTCCCCTGATCCATCCATCTCTTGCTCGTCCGCCTGTTCAACACCACACAACATGTAACGTCAACCGCTTTCTTTCTATTCTTGCACTGATTCATTTGTTATTCTTTCCACAGAAGGACATACTTTGAGAGCTGCATTTATTTTTAAAACATGAAATCAGAGTGACTGTGGGTTGAAGCACTTGAAAAGCCAAAAGCGTTAGAGATACGCCTCATCGCTGATGAACTGGATGCTGTAAATGCTTTAAACAATCACGCATCGCAATCATGCAATGAACTCCTAACCATTATTTATTCATTTATTTATTTATTTATTTTTTAAATGTAACCCTGATGTGTTAAACTCACCATGGACACTTGATAGTCCTCCTTGTCTTCCCTGTTATGTGTTGCCGGCTGCATTAAGAGCTCTTGGGGTGAGATAGGACTCAGGGCCACAAATCCACCGCTGGTCCTACAGAGAAACACACACAACACGTTACACCGAGAAATAAACAGGGTGCAAATTACAGGAAACATGGGCCGGTCGCTGTAATTAAGACTCACATACTCATTATAGACAACATAGTCATTAGAATAATTTGTTGAAATAAGGTAGGCACACTTTTAAATCTGCTGCTGCGTTACCAAAACGTGTTTTTTTTTTTTCTTCTTTTTTTGGTTCGTGATGTGTACTCACACTCCACTCCTCTGCACCCTAGAGAGCCATCACTCAAGCCAGCTCTCTGGACCTCACAGTGCTCAGCGCTGAAGTGTAGGTGGATGTGTGTGGTTTGAAGCATGCTAATAGTCTTTGTGTTTTGTGCTAAAATGAAAGCTCAATTAGCACTTACAACCTAGCTTAAGCTTAGTACTTTACGTACGTTATGTACAGTAATATAACACATTTTATTCGTAGCAGAATTGTCTGGCTGCATTTGTTTCCACAACACTGAACAACGATCATGCGGAATCAGCGCTAAAACTCATGAGAGGACTGCAGTTTAAATTGAAACAACAGAACATAAACAAACAGAACAACTGACCAGAACCAAACGGAATAATAATAATAATAATAAAAAAAAAGAACAGAACATGACCAAACAAAAAAGATCAAAGAGAGAGAGAGAGAACAGAATAACAGAACAAAAACAAAATTAAACAGGATTAAAAACAAACAATAGTGTACACAACAGAAAAACAAACAATATCCAACAGAACAAAAACATACAACATTAAAGAACCAGAAATCAACAAGAACAAAGGTAATATAAAACAAATAAGACCAAACAAAACGAAACAGAACAGAAATGTTTTTTTTTTGGACAGGCAAGAAATAACGAAAACAAACAAAAGATTAAACAGCCAGAAAAGAACAAAAGCATGAAACAAATTTCCAAACAAACAAACAAACGAACAAACAAATAAAATCAAGCAGGGCAAAACAAGAACAAAACAAGGTCAAATAAAAAGACCATACAGAATAGAGAAAAACAAATATAACTGAACACCAAGAAAATAACAACAACAACAACAACAAAAAGCGAGCAAACCAAGATCAAACAACAGTGTACAGAACGGAAAAATAAACAAATAAACAAAATGTAACAGCCAAAAAATACAAACAAAATCAAACAGAACAAGACCAAACAAATCCTGCAGAACAGAAAACAAACAACAAAACAACAACAAAACAGAAAAGAACAAAACCAATGAAAACACATCAGCGCTGAACAGACAGAGCGGAAGAGGACAGCACAGCCCAAGACAAAACAAATCAAAACAGAACACTGCAGAAGAGAACGATGCAGAACAGAATAGGGCAATAAAGCAACAAATAATCAGTGCAGAAAAATAGCAAAGACAAGAAGCAACAGACATGAACAGAACCAGCGCAGACGAGAAAAATCAAACAGATCAGAGTTAAACAAACCAAAATTAATTAATTAATAAAATTTCAAGTCTAAATGAATGACGAGCATACTTACAGTGCCGAACCTGTAGATATCAGAGGAAGGGCGGGAGTGCTCGACTGTCCATTGAGAGAGAGAGAGAGAGAAAGAGAGAGAGAGAAGTGGATAAAAACTCTCCGACCCGCTTTTCAACTTTGCAGAGGCATGTGCACAAATGTCATAAAATATTAATAAAATAATAACATGCTTAAATTCCAGGAACGTATGACGAGAACGTGAAGGCTCTCTGCTGCAGAAATCAGCTGTGACAGATCTGACTTTAAAATTACACCCATCCGTTCCGAGAAGCCATTAAAGCACAGTGAGCACAAGGACCCATTTTAAAATCTGAATATAAGTCGCATTAGAAATAAAGAACTTTGAGTTCATAGGGTTCATTTGGAGGGGCTCAGCTGTGATGCATTCTTTTTTTTCCTTTTTTTTTAAAAATAAATGATGCTCTGAATAAAGCTCTAGACATATGGTTTGAGCTGATACACACAGAAATATGGAATTTGTATTCCTAAAATAAGCATGTAATCATAATCCCATACACGTACCTGCTCCTCAGCCAGCCGCCTCAACTTCTTAGCTTTGCTCTGTTTAAAGTAATCCATGATCATCATAGAGGCGTAGATTTTACCCACCGTCATGTCTGTGTCTATGGACGCACACATATATACACACACACACACACACACACACACACACACACACACACCGACAACAAGAACAAGAACACTTGGTTGGAAATCAGGTCTTCCATCCCCTGCTTTACAGGATCTACAGCATCACCATGGCGCTTTTAAGGTGTTAAGGTGTCAGTGGTTGAGGTGTTTCAGTATACATCATGATACGAGAGAAAGAAAGCGTCTAATGTGTACAGGTGACATTATAAACACGACACGGCACTCGGTAATCACACGGTAGGATTTAATTCATGGATTTAGTCAAGATATCTAACACCAAATCCATGCTGTAGCTCTGCATATTTACTCCATTCATCTCACTCCATATTTACACTCGTCCTGCAGTAATCCCACAATTCAGTGTTAACCGGAGGAGGATTTTCATTCCGAGCGACAGTTCTTCTTTCCCCAGATCCTAAATAAATTAATTCAACAAATTAAAAAAACATCAGCCGCAGGAGAGCGTGTCTAGATCATCAATCATCCGCTCAGATACATGGAGAGGACGTTACACACGAGGATGTGTGGCGATTATCGGCCTCAGCGATGGGCACCTTGGCATCACCTTTATTGATCGGCACCAGCAGGTCCAAGGTCTTCTGGGAGAGATGAGGCCAAATCACACTGATCTCTTTCTGCAGCTCAGCGTCCAGCTGCAGCCGGTCTTCACCTCCTGAAAGTACACGGGTTTGCTGTTTTATATGGTTACACATGACACGTTATCTTGAACATTTCCCATATTTAGCAATTTGAGTGACCGTAGTACTTTTATTGGATCAGACTGCACAGGCCAGCATTCAATCTCCATGTGCATCAATGAGCCCTGGCCACCCAAGACCCTGTCGCTGGTTCACTCTATTCACTTCCTTGGATCACTTCTGGTGAGTCCTGACCGCTGCAGACCAGAACCATCCCACAAGTGCTGCAGTTCTGGTTTTGCTCTGATTTGCTAGTCGTCTAGCCACACTGCAAAAGCTCTTAGCATCTTAGGAGGAGAAATATTCTTGAATGTAGCCTAACATATCAATAATTTCTTGACCTTTTGCTACAACAAACCAAATATAAGATTATAAAGATTATTTCTAGTCAAATGTTATTAAAAGGTCAAGCGTTTTAGTAACATTTGACTAGAAATAAGATTAATAATCTTACCTTTCCATCCATCCATCCATCCATCCATCCATCTAGAAGTCCCTATGAGTCTAGAAGTCTAGAAGAACCACTGAAGTCCAACTGTATTCATTCCTATTTGTACGACCGTGGTAGGCCCTCCAGTCAACATTCACATGCGCTTTCACATGGGCAATTAGCCTAATCTTACCTTTAGGTTCTTGTAATCTTAGCTTAAGGAATTATACATAGGTTTACTAGATTCAAGAATATTTCACATGCTAAAATGTCATATTGCTTTGTAGTACATCAAAATCTGGCCCTTGTCACGCACATAAACTTCATCTTACTCCTTAATATATCCCACCCACTTCCAGACGATCCCCATTAGCACGGGATATTGTAAATGGAGCTTCGATGAGAAGGGCCAAATTGTGTTGGCTATAGGACTGGATCAGAGCCAAAACTGTAGTTTGTGTGGGATGTTCCTGGTCTGCGATGGTCAGGACATACCAAAAAGGATCCAAGGAAGGAAAACCAGTTTGACGGGGTCATTGGTGACCAAGGCTCACTGATTCCTGTAGGGAGCAAAGGCTGGCCCGTGTTGTCCCAGCCAATAGAAGACCTATTGTAGGTCTCAAACTGCTGAAAAAGGTATCAGAACACACAGCGCATCTCTGTCTTGGTGGTAAAAGGGGGTGGCCTACTCAATATTAAGCGGGTGGTCATAATATTTGTAGGCATGGCCGAGTGGCAGATATATTATGCTATATACAGTATCAAAGCAAAATGTTCCTGCTGTTCTACACTACCAATATTGTGTACATTTCCCTTGTGCCACTTGGGCAGCTTTGGCCCTTTGGGGTCTGCCTCCACAAGACCTTTGGGCTGTGCTGTGGTGTGTGGCACTAGAACGTTGGCAACGGACCTTCTGGGTGCTCTTTGGGTTGCAGGGTGGGGCCTCTGTGGATCGAACTTGTTTGTCCATCCTATGGGTGCTTGATTGGATTGGGATCTGGGGAGTGTGGAGGCGAGGTCAGTAGCCTTGGGGTGTTTGCACTGGGTGTTCTGATACTTTTTGATTGTGGCTAGCATTTGGCCAGTTGTGCTGCACTGGCTTTTATGTGGGATCGGACTAGATGTGCTCCTTACAAGCATAGATGAGCCTTGGTTGCTCATGATCCTCTCACCAGTTTACTGGTATATAATTTGTAGTCAATGTTAATGTTTTAATGTTGTGTTTATGTTAAGGTTATTGCTGACTGGAGTACATTTCATAAGATTCACCAGCACATGATTAATGTGCATCAATGCTGTCTCGCTCTCTTACCTCGGGCGATTTTGATATCCAGGGCGGTGCGGATCAGGGACATCAGTGTGGAGGTAAAGTGAACGGACATATCCTCATCCACAGGCATGTTCATTAGTACCAGCCTCTGCGTGTTCACACAATTACAAATCAGATCACAGTTAGTAGCTGCTTTCCAAACAAACAACTGTCTGAGGACAAGATCAGAGCTTCATCATGACACATCATGATGTAGGAACATTTTATGAACACTGCAGGTTCTATCCCACCTTGTAGGCAACTTTAGCGGGGCACTTCTTTCCCAGTCCAAGAGGGGGCGACATGTGGGTCAACATCTCGTACATGGCAGTGTAATGAATGCGACCGCTAAAAAAAAAAATACAAGAACGGCACTGAAATTTAAGATCACAAATAAATCTTTAAATCTTTGTTAAATCTTTAATCTGTTTAGACTTTGATTGACTGACATGGGAATGTGCTTATATTAATGGCATCTCCTTAAAACAATGTTTTTAATGAACTATTTTATAAGTTTGTATTGTACCACAACCCTACATTCCTTTCATATTATACGGTACATTCCCTTTAATCTTTCTTTCTTGTCTTTCACAGTTTGTACAACCGTGGCAGGAAAGATTATAAAAAGCTCCAAAATTGGAGTTCCAACTGTGCTGCTGCTGGTAAAATCCCATTTAGGAGCTTATCAGTTCCTTTTCACGCTGGTCTCGTTAAGTGCTCATGTCTTTTTCAAAGCATTTCCCCACAACTGCAGAGCGTGTGAACTCGCCCAGTGGGAGAACAGGTTAAAAGTGCATTTAAAAATAACAGGCAGATTTCAAGTAAAAGTTTAATTTGAAAATCGGTACTGCATTCCCTGACATATCGACATTTTAACAGGACCACCCACCTTCGCCTTCACGTTTGAAAAGGAAAAAGTATTGAGCATTAAAAATGTGCTGGCTGACACAATAGTCGGGCATAGTGCTGCGGATCTCAACCTTGTGTAAAATACTCACGCTGACATTGTAAAGGGATTATTAGCCGATTAATTGGGTCAGATTTGAAAGCAAGAAAACCACCATAATAACTGATATACAAAGACCAGGGATGGAAACATAACACTGCATGATATGGTATCTTAGAACCAGGAAATAGATTACATCATGCAGATACAGGCCAAGAGCCCAAGGTAATGTTCACATCAGAATTCAGAAAAAAAAAAAAAAGATTTCACCAAGGCATGAATTTGGTGCTAGATGGGCTGATTTGAGTGCTTCAGAGACCGAAAATTTAGCAAGTGGAACGTCTGATCTTTGAAAACCGACGGATAATTGCCGTCAACTTGCATCTGTCTGTGTGAACAGTATACACAATCATTCAGCAACACCATTTTCATGTTACAGGAACTTAACTGGGAGTTATTGCCACATCACCCATACAGTCCTGACCTCACTCCAAGCCATTTCAGCATGTTTGGGACATTAAAGGCTTTTCTGGGTTTCAGACATGAAGCAGACAGTCTGATCATGGCTCTATCGTACTATGAAAACCTTCTTCCTTGATGGTATCCAAGCACTAGTGAAAATCTGAGAAGATGCATTAGTATAGCAGCGAATTTTTATAGAGAAATAAAGGCAGTTTTTACTCTTATACTTGTCCTGTTTTGATTTGAACGCCCTTTGTAGTTATATGTTACCTCTAGCATATGTTGTGATGTGGGAATTTGCTTCACATTTCTTTTTTTTTTATTCAACTCTTGAAAGCATAGAAGTGAGAGACAAATACAAAAAAAATGGAGAATAATATGAAGAAAAAGGATGAATTGTGACTTCAAATCTAGATTTCTTTTAAAAACTACTCAGCTAGATGCATAGCAGAGTGAATGCTAGCATGTGTGCTAAATGCTAACAAATTTGAAACAATGTTACTGTTACTGATACAAACATATTTAATACGTGTAAGTGGGCTTACCTGAAAAAGAATTTTGAAAAGAAAAGTGAGTGAAATTTTAATTAGAATAAAATAAATAAATAAAATAATTAGTGAATTAGCCCATGGCTTGTGTTGCACATAGCTTGTTAAAATTTGCCCTTCAGTAGCTATTGTGTCTGGATAAATAATCTACAAATTTATATTATTGTGACTTTAATGTCATTGGTGTTAGTTACCGTATGTCATCCAAGTTAGCTATTTTAGATCATCTGTGTTTGCTGCTTTCTGTCTTCACTGTCAGCTATTTTACTATAATGTTTACTATATGTTGGATATATTGTGCTATTGGTGGTAACTATCGTGTATCATCACTGTTTAATTTAATATTCCATCAGATTTCTTTTAAAAAACTACTTTGCAGAGCGAATGCTAGCATGTGTGCTAAATGCTAACACATTTGAAATATGCCTGTTACTGATACAAACATATTTATTATTTGTAAGTGGGCTGATTTCAGGAACCTGAAAAGAATTTTAATCTGAAGTAAGATAGCTTGTTAGATGTTGCCCTTCAGCAGCCAGTTTGACTGGATAAATAATCTACAAATCATGGCCACTTTATATTGTTGGTGTAGAAATGATTTCTAATCGCCCCTGTTTGATGCTGTGTGGTCTTTTCCTTGTGATTGGAGCACTGTCAACTCATTAGTGGATGTCTGAAAGCTGTTTCTATCCGGGAGATCATTTCCCCCCCCTGACTCAAGCTAGCATATGTCTGACCCTAGTTGCCAAATTTCTCCCAGTGACACTCCTCGGTCACACAGCAATTAGAATCCCTGTTTTTCCATTACCCAAATATGTGTGCATCTCGTTTTTGTGCACTTTTTCTGACTCACCATGCTGCTCGGTCGAACTCCCCCCAGATCCGAACGAACTCGTCCAGATGGTGTGGCCCCAAGATGGACGAATCCCGTGTCAGATACTCAAAATTATCCATGATCACAGCTACAAAAAGATTTAGCATCTGAGGAAGGGAAGGAGATAATAATAATAATAATAATAATAATAATGTAATGGTCACTGTTTAATAATATTAAACACATAACTATATTTCACTTTCTCTACGGTTTTCCTTCTAATATTACTCACATCAAAGGCTGTAACTTCAAAGGCTAAACATAAGCATGGCTCTAAACACTATGGAAATGAGCAGGATATAACACGTTCTTAATAATTTCAATAGTTTATACAGTATAGAACCTTTGTATTTTCATTTCACCATGTTTCACCATGTTTCTATAGTGACAAATGCAATGTTATGTATTTAATGTCATTGGTGTTTGTTACTGTATGCCATCTAAGTTAGCTATTTCAGAGCATCTGTGTTTGCTGCTTTCTGTCATCAGCGTTAGCTATTTTACTATCTTGCTGTTAGCTATATTGTGTTATTGGTGGTAACTATTGTGTATCATCACTGTTTAATTTAATCGGTGTTATTTCCATGATTATTGTAAGCTATTTTATTTTATTGGTGTAGTTGTTAGCCTGTCGCCTTGCATCTACAGGTCCCGGGTTCGATTCCTGCGTGCATGGAGTTTGTATGTTGCTCTGTGCTTGGTGGGTTTCCTCTCACAGTCCAAAGTGTGTGAATGCATGAATGAATGTTGACCGGAGGTCCTACAACAATAGCACAATCGTGAAGAAATACAATGGATAGCATTAGCCTTCACATCTGGACTACAGCGGTTACTGGATTGATGGATTTTATGTCATTAGTGTTAGCAAGTTCATATAATTAGTATGACAGTAATTGTTTTTTATCATTAGTGTTAATTTTTTTGTCATTGGTTGCAGATACTTTATGTCATAGGCATTAGCTATTTTATGCCATCAGTGTAACTATTTTACATCAGTTGTGTGTGCTACTTTCTGTAACTGTAATAATGCCATTGGTGTTACCTATAGTATGTCAGCGGTGTTAGCTATTTTGTGTTTTAGGGCAAACTATTTTATGCCATTTTAAATTACATTAGGTCACTAGTGTTAGCTGTTTTACTATTTTTATGTCATCTTAAAAAAACATTTTTGTGGAAAAGTACTTCCAATGTAAAAGTTTATATTCTAGTTTTCAAATTGGTAATTAGGATGTGTTACTAGCGTCACAATCATCTTATTATTCATTGCTGGTGACATATTTTGAATAAAAAAATAATAGGAAATGTGTCACTGCTATGACACAATGTGATAATTTTCAGTGTTGCGCAATTGCAACATGCCCCGCCCACTTTCCCACCCACTTTTCCATGGTGACACAGTGTTGCCTGAGCTGTTTTTTTGAATATTGGAATCGGATTGGTTCTTAAATCTTATGAATTAGTCTGGCCTGTTCTTCAAAAGCACTGCAACAACACTTTTTTTTTACGCTCTTACAGCTATGGACAATTAAATAAATTCTCCCAAAAATGTATTTAATGCTAAAAATTTGAAGTGATATAATATACATTTGAGTGTCTTTAGCAATTTCTATACTCCTGTTGTTGTTTTTTTCAGCACAAAATGCTTTAAAATGTTTTTTTATTATCACTATTGTCATTGCATTAACTGTACATATGTTGATGAATAATGCACACCAGGTGATTTAGATAAACAAGTCTGTTTATCATGAGTAACGGATAGAATAAAATAACAGATTCGTGTTAAGATTTTTACGCAATGAAGAAATGAAGCCACATGTCAAATGCAAGGGAAAAAGAAGTACAAAATAAAAAAAAAATGCTTTCATATGTGTGTATGCTGGTAAGATGCCGCTTTCATCTAATAAAATGCAGAGTAGATTTATTGTTGAAAATCTGTACTTTGCAGCCTTTAATAACATTCTGTAGTGTATAAATGTAATAAATACTCTAAATATTGGAAACACTCCAGGCTTACCAGGAAGGAACTGAAGAAGATGAAGGAGACGAAGTAGAAATAAGCGAAGTCAGTGCCACAGCCGCCTTCGTGATCTGGAGAGATGAAGGGTGGAGCGATGGAGGGGTCTGGCTCACACTCCTGACCAGCCAAACATGACAGCATGATCTCCTGCCATGACTCTCCTGTCGCACTCCTGCAAACAACACACACACACACACACACACACACACACACACACACACACACATGCTCATAGTCATGTTCAAATGTTAGTGCTCCCTCTTTTAATTCAATGTGTTTTTTGTGTACAAATATAATAAAAAAAAAAAAATCTGATCATAACAGGTCTCAGTATTAGGCAAATACTTCAAGAACCTACAACATTAACCAACAGCAATATATAACTTTTTTTAATCGTACCATTATTATTATTGTTGTTCAACAAATATTATTGTCTATTATTATTTAACAAAAAACATAATATACACAAAATATACACATCATATACACAAAATATACACATAACTGCTTACTGCTTCCACGGGATTTAAGTTGCTAATCATGATTAACTGATCATCAGCAGGTGAGTAGACCTCTATACAATTGGAAGTTTTGGCAGTTTGCTGGTTTGGAGCATTCACATGTGTGTTAACACAATGCCAGGAGGGAGAGACATAAACAATGGTCTTAGAGATGCAACTGTCGTTTCACATCATCTGGAAAGGGTTATACAGTAAAACCCCTCATGACGGCACAATTAGATGAAGACTGAACATTTTCAAAAACGTTTGCTTGAAAGGGTTTGTAAGAGAAAGCCTTTTCAGTTTAAAATGAACATAGAAGAACGAATGTGGATCTGAACAAACCACAAGACGTCTGGAACAATGTCCTATGGGCAGATGTGGGCAACAAGAGGAGTTGTTTGGACTTAATGCCCAGCAACATGTTTGTCAAAAACTGAACAGCATTTCAGCCTCATACCCACTTTCACACCCGGCACTCTAGGGGTGATCATTTGGGCATTTTTTTTTCTTGCAGCTACAGGACCTGGGCACCATGCAGCCATTGAGTCGACCATGAACTCCACTGTGTACCAGAGGATTCTAGAGGCAAATGTGAGGCCATCTGTCCGACAGCTTAAGCTTGGGCGAAATTGGGTCACGCAACAGGACAATGATCCAAAACACACCAGTAAATCTACATCAGAATGACTAAAAAAAATAAAAGGAATGGCCTAGTCAAAGTCAACCCAATTAAATTGGTACTTTAAGAGAGCTGTGCATTATGAAATACACAAAACCACAAACCACAATGAACTGCGGCAATGTTGTAAAAAAGAATGGGCCAAAATTCATCCTCAAGGATCATACAGGAAATGATTACCTCAATTTATAATACTGCTGCTAAAGGTGGAACTAGAAGTTATTGAATCATGTGAGCGCCTCGTATTGTTGTTAAATCCAGAACTGTGCAAAAGTCTTGTTACGCCATGTTATCTGTAGTACAGATTTTGTTATATAACTTTATCATGTCTGCATTATTATGCACAAGACCATTCCCTACAAACGTACACTCAAATTAATGCATAAATAACATTACAGAAGAATATCTGCATTCATGTAAAGAAAGCGACATATTACATGACAGACCAGATGGAAAAAATAAATCAATAATGTTATAGAGGGTCTTAGTATTAGGTTACCAAAAGTGACCAAAAGAACTCGTATTCTCCAACAGCTGTTTTATTTAGAATACTGCACACATCTGTATCGAACACTACCGCTTATGTTCAAGCAAAGAGTTTCCTCACCAAATATTGACCGTTTATTGTTTATGTTATTACTTAGTGCTTTTTATAGAAGTTCCTTTTAATGTAGAAATGTTTTCAAAAGCATCATTGCATATGCCTTTTGTTTGGATGTTCCCAAGATTTTTGCACAGTACTGTAAATAAAACAGCCGTTAGGTTTTACTGAGCATGCTGGAGAATATGAGTTCTTTTGGTAACTTTTGGTAACCTAATACTAAGACCCTCTATGATCAAATGATTTTTATGATGTTTTTACACACAAATAAATATTAAAAGTGAGGGCAATAACTTTTACGCCTGACTGCATGGAATAAATATATAACCAGTTCTGAAAAAAAGATCCACCGCACTCACCTGAACAGCAGCATCAAAGCACCGAAAAATGTCTTGAAGTTGTTGTGCTGGTTTATATGGCTCTCATCGTTCAGCTTGATATTTCCAAAGACCTACAGCGACACACAGGTATAAGCAGGTGTAAAACACCTGGCTCAGACAGGCCGGATTCAAAACCAAAAAAAAAGGTTTTGGTAACACTTTATTTGAAGGATACCTGCGACGGGCCTTCATAAAACATTCATAAGCATTGCTGTAAATCTTTAATAAAGTAATAATCAAGAATTAATGTAAGGCTTATGTCAGAACTTGAGGTGACATTTCATGTAATGAAAGCTTAAAAGAGTGAGGAGAGAGGAACTCTCAATTTTTAATTAGTTTGAGACTGTTCCTATCTATAATTATTCATCCTTAATGTATTATTTTGTCCCCACCAACAGCACCCTCATGCTTTCAGATCTTCTGTGGAAATCGTGCGTTCTTTGGATTGCGTGCTTACTTTATATAGACGCATGTGATTTGATGTTTGTTACTTAATTTGCACTCCAAGTGAACCCCCATGCCTCTTAAAATAAACAAGTTAAAAAAGAAACTGCAATTTTAACAGACATTTTTATGGTTATAGAAAAAGGTATACTTAGTCATGTGACTAGACCTATAATAATGTTTGAGAAAGAAACGATTGAAAGATTCTACAAAAGAACTTTTAAAAGACCTTTTAAATTAAAGTTCACAAAAGACAACGATTTGGGCTTTATAATGCCAGTCTACGGGATCAGTTGCTAAGGAGCTCTAAAGTGGTTGTTAGGGCGTGGCTTGACAGCTTCATAATGATTCTGAGAGACTGATTGGTTGCCTGAGTAAAACGAGCCCACCATCGAGTCTTTATGACAATGGGATCCACAGTTAGGTTCAGTTTCTCACAGGAATGCAACTGTGAGCACTTCCTGTTTCAATGGAGTACCTTTAAATTATATGTCAATGGGGCAAATTTGGGCATCTGTTGCGCCCCCCAGGGGTACAACGTATACCATCTTGTGGGGTATGTTCTGACACAGCTTGCATGCCTCTTCAAATCTGACAAATTTCATATTTCTACAAAATTCTTGCTCTGCGCTGCTATGCACCAAAATTGGTCTCAATGTTAAGTCTATGGGACTTTTTGGGTGGTAAATGTACCCCCTACACCTAAGAAAAGTCATAGCACTCCATTCCTAAATAAGCCGCACAATTTGACACCTCATTCATGGGACTATGACAAACGGTACGGAAATAGTTACGCACCAAAATTTGTACGGAATAAATAAATAAATAAATAAATAAATAAATAAACCAGCAAGAGAATACAAGTGATGCTTTGCTTTGCAAGCACCACTAACAAAAGTTAAAAAAGAAAGTTTGACAAAAGAGAAAAAAACTATGAAAACTGGACTTATGACAGATGCATCTCTCCTGCAACTGGGTGACAAGTTATCCGTTGTTTTTCAAGTATCAGGCGTTCCACTTGTCGGATGTTCACAGGGAACGACTCTGAGGCATCCCCATTGGGATCATCGTTACATGGTTCCACAAAAACCATTTATTAACCGATCATAATTTGTTTCTTTATTTAATCAATTACTTTGCTCCTCCAACACATATCCTTTTGTGACTGGAAGAACTAAGTAATTTCAACTGTCAGAGCTGGTGACCGACGGTTAGTCTAATTTACAGGGGTGGAAGTTCTTTTAAATTCTTACCAGTATGATGTAGCCAAAAAGGTCTTCTTTGTCTTTCGGCTATTCCCTCCATCTGACCCTGTCCTCTGCATCCTCTTTTCTCCCATCAACTAACTTCATATTCTCTCTCCCTCTGATGGACTCATTCCTGATCCTATCTATCCTTGTTACTCCTAAAGAGAACCTCATCTTCTCCAGCTCTGCTACCTCCAACTCTGCCTCCTGTCTTTTCTTCAGTGCCGCTGTCTCTAAGCCGCAGTGCATCGCTGGTCTCACCACTGTCTTGTACACCTTTCCTTTCATTCCCGCTTTACTCTTCTATCATACACACACCTGCCACATTTCTCCAACCTGCCTGCATACGCCTCTTCACCTCCTTCACCTTCGTTCCTCTGCTTTCCAGAACATACCTCCACCTCTCTAGAATTTCCTCCACCTGTTTCCTGCAAACATCATTGTCCATGGAGACTTCTGTCTAACCTCATCTGTCATCCTGTCACTACCAGAGCAAACGAGAAGGGGCTCAGAGCCGATCCTTGATGCAGACCCACCTCCACTTTAATCTCTTCTGTCACACCTACAGTACATCTAACCATTGTCTTAGAGCTCACATACATGTCCTGCACCACTCTAGCATACTTCTTCCTTATACAATACCACAGCTCCTCCCTCGGCACCCTGTCATACGCTTTCTCTAAATCCACAAAGATACAATGCAGCTCCCTATTATCTTCTCTGCACTTCTCCATCAGCATCCTCAAAGCAAATACTGCATCTGTAGTACTCTCTCTAGGCATTAAACCATATTGCTGCTCACAAATGCTCACCTCTGCCCTTAATCTAGCTTCCACTACTCTGTCCCAAAGCTTCATCGTATGTCTCATCAGCTTTATTCCTCTGTAATTGCCACAGCTCTTCACATCCCCCTTGTTCTTAAACATTGGCACCAATACACTTCTCCTCCATTGCTCTGGTATCCTCTCACTCTCCAAGATCCAAGATCAACAGTGCCCTCTTCTACTCTTCGTTCTCTTTCATTTTCCTCATTCATCAACTCTTCAAAGTACTCCTTCCACCTTCCCATCACCCTCCTGGCACCTGTCAGTACATTTCCATCCCTATCTTTAATCACTCTAACATGCTGCACATCCTTCTCCAATACAGATCAACCAGCACAGATCCACTTCTCCCTCCTTACTGTCCAACCTAGCATACAAGTCCTCATTTGATCTTTGTTTGGCCTCTATCTTTACCTTACCCTTCAGCTCCCTGTACCCAAAAAAGTGAGGAGAATAAATGGAAAGCCAGTGCTGTAGGGTGTACAATCCCAAGGAGGGTGGAGACTGATTTGGCATTAAGCCTTGTGTAAGAAGCTAGTTAGCTTTGTCGCCATAAATAAAAGATGGTTCAGAAGCAATTTTTTTTTTAAGATGACACAATGATATCAGATGTGTCTTTTTGCTGAAAGTGCTTCCATGAATGGTTTTGAATATGAATTTTGGTTGCTGCTCTCTCCTTAGTACTGCAGACCATATCAAACTACGTTCACCCATGCTGTGACCAACAGTTAATGGGACATGGAGTGATAAATATAGCTAAATTTCCCAGTGCTGTTATGTTATATATCACCACTCGTGGAATACCTCTCATCCTATCAGACTGCTTGGCTTTTAATCTAATTTACTTTTAAGCATTTGGCAGATTCCCTCATCCAGAGCGACTTACATTTTTGTCTCATTATACTGTACATCTGAACAGTTGAGGGTTAAGGGCCCAACAGGGACAACTTGGTGGATCTTTAAAACCGTAGGCCAGTGCCTTAACTGCTTGTGCGACCGGTTGTTGTGAGATGGGGCTCAGTTTTTCTTAAATACATGCAAAGGAGGCTCCAAGGGAAAAAAAGGTTGGGAATCACTGGTGTAGAATGTATGACGTACCTGCATGCCAATGATGGCGTAGATGAAGAAGAGCATAGCAATAAGCAGACACACGTATGGCAGAGCCTAAAATGAGAAATGTAATGAGTTTAATCTTTTATTTCCCTTAATTCTAACTCATTTATATCTACACATGCATTAATCTACAGTATGTCCCCACAATTCTCCATGCATATCGGACATTCACACGTCTTTCAAACACCCTACTTTGACTTGAATGGAAAACTGTCTGGAGAATGAAGATCCCGTACATAACTAGGTGTTTTAGACACGCTGTATTAAAAAATTATTATTAATATCCCCCCAAAAAACATACAGCCCCATATATAATTGTGTCGGGATTCAGAGATTCTAGCAGAATAGGGCTTTTACCTTAAAGGACTGAACGAAGGTCCAGAGGAGTATCCGGATGGTGTAGCCCTGTCGGAGCAGCTTAATGAGCCTGGCTGCACGAAACAGCTTCAGAAAGCTCATATTAAATGTGTTGACGGACTACAAGAGAAAGAAGAGAGAATTCGTCGAGTACCAGAGCTTGGTTAGATCCAACAATACTTCATCTACAATAAAACGAATGAAAAAATGAAAGACACCGCAAAGATAAATGAATATAAAGTTTGAAGAGAGATTCCATTTTTTTTTTTTTACCTGCAGGTCTACAACGATCTCGGTGATGCTGCCGAGGACAGTGATGAAGTCAAAGATGTTCCAAGTGTCTCGGAAATAATTCTGAATTAAAAAAAAAAAAAAAAAAAGACAAAGTAGTAGATGACTGTTTAATGTGACCAATAAATGTCTTTCATTTAAAGTGGCCATTAAATTAGGGATTTCACTTTAAATGCTCCATCAAACTTATACATTTATATATTTATATATACATTTATAATTATACTTTTATAATGATCATTTGCAATATTACTGATTTAGTTTATTTAATTGAAGGAAACGTTTCTGATTAACTCACCATGAAGCCAAAGGCCAAGATTTTGAGGATGCACTCCAAAGAGAAGAGCACGGTGAAGGCCGTGTTCAGGTGCTTCAGGACCATGTCGTAGGCAGCTGGAGCCGAGTGATACTGCAGCAACACACATCAAACACCGTTTGAGATGCAACAGAATAGCATCTGCTTTAAACCTTTCTTACTTGCTGTAAGTAACATGAAGCTCTAAACCTCTCGCTCACTCATCGTCTGCACCGCTTAATACAGGGTACAGAGACGTGGGGGGGCCGATCCCAGGAGACTTAGGGTACGAGACAGGGTACAACCTGGACTGGGTGCAAATCCATTGTAGGGCACAAACATACTGTACACACACTCATTCACACACTATGCACAATTTGGGAATGCCAATTAGCCAAATCTGCATGGGGGAACATGCAAATGCCATGCACACAAAGGTTGGAAACGAACCCAGAGCCTGGAGACGCAAGACGACAGTGCTTACCACTAACCAGCTTTAACTATCGATTTATTTATCTTGATTTTTTTTTCCTTTTTAAAAACTGTCTTGACTACCACAATTCCTTAACCAGGCCCATGCTCGAATAACTAATACTAATATATAACAAGAACTATTATTCTTCCCCGTTGCCTCAAAGAATATAGAGGTGTGAAGAAAATCCTGCGTAACAAGAGTCTGAATACACAGAACTTTCCATTTATGATTACTGATGCAACTTGTCAGTTTAATTCAACACAATTATAGCTTAAACATTTGAAAAAAAGTACGTTCTTAATCACTTTGTATGTTTTGTTGTTGTTGTTGTTCCTATATAAAACCATTACTCAGATAGGCCGTTTAGCTATTGGGTTGATTTCCAATTTAAGACCATGTGATGTTGGCCATGTTTCTTTATCGGAATAGAAATATACTTACCTTCATCATGAGGACCACAGTGTTGAGAGCGATCATGACCAGGACCGTGTACTCAAACGATGGCGAGACGACAAAGTGCCACAGTCGGTACTGGAGCGTCTGGCGGTTTTGGGGCATGTAGCGCGTAAATGGCTTTGCACTGATAGCAAAGTCTATGCAGGCTCTCTGAAACATTCAGCGAGGGAACGAGGGGAAAGAAAGGACACAACGAATAGTTCAGTGCAATATCATTTTTCAAGTGTGTTTTATATTACACGCGTTCCTTTGACATGTTTTTGTTCAAAGTAATTAAAACTGAAATGATGAAGTGTAGCGGTTGAGAGTGAAGGTTCTGACATATGGAGGAACACTACCGTGTTTTCTCAGCATCTCGGCACACGTGTAACATCTGTACCACCGCAGCACGGGGAAATAAGATCTAGCTCACCGGATTACTGAGTTGACGCTTTGTCCCCACCTAGTGTGTCTACACTTTAACACTAATGAAGAGCACCTGTGTATCCCCCCGCGTGTCTACCTATATATTCCGGTCGAACCCGTAGCACTTTGCCTGTTCACTGTCGTGCACCTTCCTTGTTGTCCGTATTTTCATGTATGCTGAACGTACAATATCGCCTCTCTATTTCCCCCAGGACTGAGCGTTGTGTCTGCAGGTGTGGGTCTGTTTTCACGTGGACGGGTTATCACTCCTGACAAGGTCCCGCTGGTCTACGAGCCTGTTTAAGTTTTGTTGTCTTTTTTTGTTGTTGTCTCCAGTCTGGGGAGGAGCTATTGTTGTATTTTGTTTGAGTTGTTTTCTTTAAACGTGATTACAAAAGGAAAAGAGAAAAGAAATACCAATAAATTACGTTAAGAAATGGAACCTGCTTCTGCGTCCGCATTCCTCTGAGACAGACATCACAACATGCGTCAGACCCAAACAAAAGAACATCAGCAAAGAACTGTAGTGCTCTGAAAAAGTATTTGCCCCCTACCTGATTTTTTCTTTTTTGCTTATTTTCAAATGAATGATTGAGATCATCAAATTTGGATGTCACATAAAGATAACCCAGGTAAATGCAAAGTGCAGCTTTTTAACGATGATTTCATTTATTAAGGGAGAAAAGCTGTCCAAACCTACCTGGCTTACGTGAAAAAAAAAAATTGCCACGCCGTGCTAAATCTACATCTAGGCATTTGGCAGACACCCTTATCCAGAGCGACTTACATTTTTAAAAAAAATCTCATTATACATCTGAGCAGTTGGGGTTAAGGGCCTTGCTCAAGGGCCCAACTTGGTGGTAGTGAGACTTGAACCTGGGACCTTCCGAACCGTAGTCCAATGCCTTAGCCACTGAGCTACGCCTGACCTAAATCATGAATGAACTGTGTTCATCTCCCAACGCCTGAATTCGAACACACCTGAGACTAATCACAGACCCGTATAAAAGAGACGTACAGTACGAACACACCATCATTGCGGAGTATGCGCTCCCTGTGACTTGTTCCAGTGTCATTACCAAGCTTTTGAACTTTGTGTGAACAAGTTTTCGTCGTGAAGGTTGGACACGCCATTTAACTCCATGGTCTGTCCTGATTTTTATTTCTTTCTACACTCTAAAACCATGCTGAAGGCGTTTATCCAAAATATGCAATAATCTCCTTTGAACAGTTGCTCTGTAAAGCTTCATAACGGCTCTAATCTGTTGGGTAATTGGTGATTTTTAAGGCGGGTAACTCCAAATGAACGTCTCCTCTGCAGCAGAGGTACAGTAAGTTTTGGTCTCGCGTTCTTGGGAAGATCTTCCTGAGAGAGTTTCATCATGGTGCTTGATGGGATTTGCAAACACACTTGACACAATACTGTTCTTGCAAGCCCTTCTTCAAATGTCCTAAAATAACGACTGACTGTTATTGTTTTTGTTGTTGCATAATTGCCCAATTCCATACGTGGAAATCTTCATTAGTGTTCTAGAATGTAGAAAAAAACTAACTAAACAAAAGACATTGTCCAAACTTCTTGCTGCTACTGTGCATGTCCACACACTGCCGTTTTAACATCCATACACTTTCGAACGCGTCGCTCTGTCATCAGATTGAGAACAATTAGCGAATATGACTCATAGACACAAACAGTCATTCAACACACTCATTAATCAAAGGCCCACACGCAGAGTTTTAGACTTAAACGCTGCAGGAGCGTCTGGCCGACTGGTTTAAAACCGAAGCTCACCTCGTTCTTCTCCAGGTTACACTCCTCCATCATTTTGTCCCCTTGCTCCTGGAACGTGATGATGATCAGGGCGACGAAGATGTTGACGAAGAAGAAGGGGAAGACTACGAAGTACACGACGTAGAAGATGGACATCTCCATGCGGTTGCCTCGGCTCGGGCCGTGATCTTCCTCGGTCACGTCCACCGAGTGCTGGAGAACCCTAAACATTCAGCACAAACACTCTCTCACACAACGCTCTACCAGTACTAAGCCCTCATAAGGCTACATAACACTTATATGACGCCTAATATATTTATAGACTTGTTCCTACAGGAGGCAATTAAACACTGCTGTACTATACTGTATAGAGAGTACAAACGCCACTTGACTGAGATGTTGTCGATATCTTGGTGTAGTCTTGAAATAAGTCTCTCTAAATGCTTAGTTCTGTTTACGCCAATTATCATGAAGGCTTATGTAGGAGTTATGACCATCTAATGAACACTAAGTAAACTGTCACCCACAATATTTGACTATTTTTTTTTTTTGTTATATTAATTGTGATAGCAGATTATTCATCTTATTTGCTGGATCTGTGAAACTCGAAACATCTTGAGGGGTCAGGATGATGAGACCACAGTGGCAGAATGCCCAGAATGTTGCATTCTTCTGCTGTAAAGCTGATTTTGTGGCTAGGAGATGAGCACGAGCTAGAACTGGTGGGTGGAATGAACGCATACGTACTGTGGCCAGCCTTCTCCTGTGGACACGGTGAAGAGCGTGAGCAGCGCCCACATCACGTTATCATAGTGGAACTCGTGTCTCTTCCACTCTCGCTTCTTCACCTCCTTCCTGTCCCTCCCGTAATCGATGTAGTAGCCTCTGAAGACACACATGGCCATGATATTGTATCAATGTATTAGGTATATGCTATATATATAGCATCTCTCTCTCTCTATCTATCTCTCTATCTATCTATCTATCTATCTATCTATCTATATATATATATTATATATATATATATATATATATATATATATATATAATCAATTTAAAGCTTTAATTCTAGTTAATTATATTCATAGTCTGGTATGAGTGGTAATCACTCAGACTTACTTGTATTCTAAAGATTCTGTACAATGTTGGAATAAAGAAATGCATGCGGCTGGGTAGTATGGGGTGTGGCAACCCACTGACGGTGGGACTTGAACCCAGATCCTCAGTTCAACAACCTAGAGCACTTTGGCTTCTATAAGCGTTTTATAAAGAAACTTTCTGTTCAGCACACCTGGTGATGTTTCCTCAGTCATCTGAGTGTCAGTGTTAAACGTGCCTTTATCAGACACAGCCGAGGAACTGTGCTGCGATTATGGGAAGCCATAAGGGTCAAATGATTCATTTGTGTTATAATGCAATAAAATTTCTAGATTAATTACATCCATTAAACACGTATATATTTACAGCCTTAATATTATAATAATATACACAGTACTGTGCAAAAGTCTTAGGCGCCATATTATCTGTAGTACAGACGTTCTTCTATAAGTTTATTGTGTCTGCCTTATTATGTACAAAACCGTTCCCTACACAGATAAACTAAAACTAATGAATAAATAACATTACAGAAGAATATTTGCATATCTATAAAGAAAGCTACATATTACATGACAGACCAGTTTTCAGATGGGGAAAAAATTTAAATAAAATAATGTAGACTCTTGGGTTTTGCATAAAAATAGAAAGGAGCAAGTGTGACGAAGTTACCAAAAGGACTCTCCAGCATGCTCAGTAAAACCTAACAGCTGTTTCACTTAGAATACTGCACACATCTGCATCGAACACTACCGCTTATGTAGTTAATATAAACTTATATAACAAAATTTGTACTACAGATTTTATGGCACAGAACTGTATATTCATCCATCTGTAATCCAACTAAGGACCAAGTAGGCCAGTGGTGACCACTGTATTTATTCCCATTTGTACAACTATGGTCAAACTTCACACAATCCGGGAACGCCAATTAGCCTAATCTGCATGTATTTGGACTGTGGGAGGAAACTGTGTGTGTGCGTCTGTCACGCACATAGATTTCTCTTACTTTTTGAGCAGATGGATGGTAAGCGTTAGCAGAAAACGTTTTGACCGTCAGACCTTTTGTTCAGATCATCTGAAGATAAATCTATTAAGAGCATTTTGGAGTGTGCACGGTTTCTTACAATGTCTACATTCTAAGGTGTGTGATACCTCTAGCGTCATTTGGAATTATATTTAATGTGTTTACATACAGTAAGTGGTCATGGTTGTATGAAGGGAAAATATATAATCTGTACCTGAGCTCTCTCATTACTCTCCTTTCCTTTCCTGGGCCGAGGAAGGGAAAATATACACACATGGACAAAATTGTTGGTACCCTTCGGTCAATGAAAGAAAAACCCACAATGGTCACAGAAATAACTTTAATCTGACAAAAGTAATAATTAAAAAAATTCTATGAATGTTAACCAATGAAAGTCAGACATTGCTTTTCAACCATGCTTCAACAGAATTATTTGAAAAAATAAACTCATGGAACAGGAGTGGACAAAAATGATGGTATCCCTAGAAAATACAGAAAATAATGTGACCAAAGGGACATGTTAATTCAAGGTGTGTCCACTAATTAGCATCACAGGTGTCTCCAGTCTTGTAATCAGTCAGTGGGCCTATATATAGGGCTCCAGGTCGTCACTGTGTTGTTTGGTGACATGGTATGTACCACACTCAACATGGACCAGAGGAAGCGAAGGAAAGAGTTGTCTCAGGAGATTCGAAAGAAAATTATAGACAAGCAGGTTAAAGGTAAAGGCTATAAGACCATTTCCTAGCAGCTAGATGTTCCTGTGACTACAGTTGCACATATTATTCAGAAATTTAAGATCCATGGGACTGTAGCCAACCTCCCTGGACGTGGCCGCACGAGGAAAATTCATGACAAATCAAAGAGACGGATAATCTGAATAGTAACAAAAGAGCCCAGAAAGACTTCTAAAGAGATCCAAGGTGAACTTCATGCTCAAGGAACATCAGTGTCAGATCGCACCATCCGTCGTTGTTTGAGCCAAAGTGGACTACATGGGAGACGACCAAGGAGGACACCATTGTTGAAAACAAATCATAAAAAAGCCAGACTGGAATATGCCAAACTACATGTTGACAAGCCACAAAGCTTCTGGGAGAATGTCCTATGGACAGATGAGACAAAAATGGAACTTTTTGCCAAGGCACATCAGCTCTATGTTCACAGAAGGAAAAATTAAGCATATGAAGAAAAGAACACTGTCCCTACTGTGAAACATGGAGGAGGCTCTGTTATGTTCTGGGGCTGCTTTGCTGCATCTGGCACAGGGTGTCTTGAATCTGTGCAGGGTACAATGAAATCTCAAGACTATCAAGGGATTCTAGAGAGAAATGTGCTGGCCAGTGTCAGAAAGCTGGGTCTCAGTCGCAGGTCATGGGTCTTGCAACAGGACAATGACCCAAAACACACAGCTAAAAACACCCAAGAATGGCTAAGAGGAAAACATTGGACTATTCTAAAGTGGCCTTCTATGAGCCCTGACCTCAATCCTATTGAGCATCTTTGGAAGGAGCTGAAACATGCTGTCTGGAAAAGGCACCCTTCAAACCGGAAACAACTGGAGCAGCTTGCTCATGAGGAGTGGGCCAAAATACCTGCAGAGAGGTGCAGAAGTCTTAGTGACAGTTACAGGAATCGTTTGATTGCAGTGATTGCCTCAAAAGGTTGTGCAACAAACTATTAAGTTAGGGGTACCATCATTTTTGTCCAGGCCTGTTCCATGAGTTCATTTTTTTTTATAATTCTGTTGAAGCATGGTTGAAAAGCAATGTCTGACTTTCATTGGTTAACATTCATAGAATTCTTATTTATTATTACTTTTGTCAGATTAAAGTTATTTCTGTGACCATTGTGAGTTTTTCTTTCATTGACCGAAGGGTACCAACAATTTTGTCCACGTGTGTATATGTATTTGTATTCTCTTAGTGATATTTTTAGGCAAAGTCACTCTGACCTGTCACTCTGACTTTGTTCATATCCTGCATAAGCGTGAGACAAGAACATTTGGACATCTTGTTGCTTTGTGGAACGATCTGGGAAAAAGACTTTATAGAGACATTTACTTAGGGAACACAAGGAAAACTGATTATTTTCTTTACCACAAACGGCAGATTTTAAAGAAAGAAACTGATAGAACCTGAAATTTTTTTTTTTAATTGACGCACTCTTCGTCTGTACCACTTTATCCTGTATACAGGGTCGCGGGGGCGGAGCCTATCCCAGGAGACTTAGGGCAGGAGGTGGGGTACACCCTGGACGGGGTGCCAATTCATCACACAGCACACACACTATGAGCAATTTGGGAATACCAATTAGCCTAATCTGCATGTCTTTGGATTGGGGGAGGAAACCCACGAAGATCTGAGTGTGTGCGGTACTCACTGGCACTCTCTCTGTGTGCCCATGGAGCCGTCCGTACAGTAGAAGAACTTTCCTTTAAACAGCTGCACCGCGATGACGGCGAAGATGAACATGAAGAGCTTGTAGACGATCAGGATGTTGAAGACGTTCTTCAGGGACGTCACCACGCAATCGAACACGGCCTGTGCGCGCACACACACACACACACACACACACACACACACACACAAATAAAACCTTCACGACTGGAACACACACTGGCTGTTTCGTTCAGCAAGACATAAACCTTAAGAACCGGATGCTGTATGAGTTGCAACAGGTGGAAGACATTTCCAGTTTCTGTACCAGTAGAAATCACACTGTGTACAACTTTATATGCAGCCAAACTCAATATTGTGCAGTTTTTACATTTTTTTTTTTTTTATATCAAATGTTTTTAGGCAGATTCAGAATTATTGGCACCCTTGATGAAATAAATATATCCAATACAGTTCAACGTCTGTAATCCGCATTGTACTGTATTGGATATAATTATTTCATCAAGGGTGCCAATAATTCTGAATCTGCCTAAAAATAAATATATCCAATACAGTACAATGCGGATTACAGACGCATATTATAAACATGAACTTATAGGGATGCTATCAACTAGAGTTTAATGCCATAAAAGTGTATTTATTTGACTGATTATTATATATTATGTTGACTACGATTATAACAATATCACTGATTATTTCATTTAAAATTCAAAGGGCTAAGCAATTAAGGCTTTGAGTTACTGAAGTGAGAGTACATCCCGGGAGACTTAGGGCATGATGTGGGTACACACTAGAATTAGTATGATCCAGTGGCGGCTACTGCTCTGTCAAATAGGGGAAGCTCATTTTCGGCCTACATCATAAAATTGTCTGTTTATTTAAAAGTAAATTCTGCCCTACGTTCCTTTTCAAGAAAATGGTCTGTGACCCTGTTGTACCAACTAGGCGTCTTTTCCAGTGACTTGACCAGTGTCCTCTCAATGGCCAGCCAAATGTATGATGAAAATCAAGCAATTTCGCCAAGCAAACATAAAGAAATAAGTTGCAGCAGTTTTTATTTCGACTGAACTTCAGAAATCCGCGATGGGACTTCAGCGATTCCTTATAGTACAAAATTGCTGTCAGTCAAAAGGAGATGCCGTCTTTCGACAGACCCTCCAATCATCACGCAGAAGCTCGGCGTCCGGGCCCGCCCACTCCTCATTCACCCCCAGAGACGCTGAGCGTCCGTGGGCGGGACATAATCGCAGCGTTTATCCAATGACCGTCTAGTTTCAAAGCACTGAAAAAAAAAAACGTTCAAAGCAGCCGCATTGAAGTCAATGGACGCTGGGCTTCAACAGGGAAATGCACTGTGACGCTACGGGAATTTTAATTTGACCATTAATTTTGTGACATTATAGGGGAAGCTGAGCTTCCCTTGCAGTCTTAAAGAAATCGCACCTGGTATGATCTATTTTCTCTAGTTGTCCCAGTCATTTAGATTATACGGTATATTTAAGGTCAACAAACTTTTATTCATTGGTTTTGTCAGTGCAAATATATGACACGACAAAGACAAAGCAGTCATCAAGCCCTTCTCTTGAAGTGGGATTTATACACTCACTCACTCATCATCTATACCGCTTAATCCTGTATTCAGGGTCACGGGGGGCCTGGAGCCTATCCCAGGAGACGTAGGGCACATGGCAGGGTACACCCTGGACAGGGTGCCAATCCATCGCAGGGCACAGACACACACACATACACTCACTCATTCACACACATTAGCCTAACCTACATGTCTTTGGACTGTGGGAGGAAACCGGAGGACCCGGAGGAAACCCACCAAGCACGGGAAGAACATGCAAACTCCATGCACACAGAGACGGGAATCAAGCCTGGCCGGGTATCGAACCCGGACCCTGGCGGTGCAAGTGCCAGTGCTAACCACTTGTTATTGTGACTGTTCAAGCGGCATAGAAAGCGAATGCGCACTACAGTACTCGTGTATCAAGACTTGTTTAACAAGATAAGATTTATTATATTTTTCTTGTTTGTCTTGCAAAACACTCACAGACCGAGTTACTCACAATCCAAGGTTCCACTGTGTATATGAAAGAGAGTTTGTGTGTGTGTGTGTGTGTGTGTGTGTGTGTGTGTGTGCATCTAATGGTTTTAAAATATATATGTGAATATTGCTGTCTCTGGTATTGATATTGACAACTCATTCCCCTAATTCATCCTCCAGGACTGTGAAAGTTCAAAGGTTGACATTGCAGTACCGTATGGATATGTGCTAGAGGGAAACAGATCTTATGATAAATGGTATAAAATGTGTTGTTGTTATTCTGACTAGTATCAGTTTGTAAGTGTGCAGTTGAGAACAATTCGAACACATCCTGGTACCTTCAGCTTCGGGAGCCTTTTGATCGTCTTGAGAGGCCGGAGAACTCTCAGCACCCGCAGAGACTTAATAGTCTTGATGTCTCTGCCTTTGTTGTTCCTGTGATTGAGAAAACTCCCATTAGTCGGATTTCAAATGGACTGGAACTTCAAAGTCAGAAACTCGCAGACATACTGTAATCCTCCCTCAGTATGTAAGAACAAAAAAGGAAAGGAAAGGTAACTATATAGCGATTTCATTTTTTTACTATTTACTAAAGCAATACTGGAAAGATTTTCTCTAGACGTCAATCATTTAGATTTATGCTATAATTAGTTTTTGCTTAAAAAATTGACGTCAATGGATTCAATCGAAAATTAAAGAGAGATTTTACACTCAGAAGACTCTAAGCGTTCTGTCATCCTGGTAAGTAACTCTGCAGGACACACTTATTATCCAACACTGATATCCAGCCTGTTCCACCGATAAAAGGTTATAAAGAGTGAGTACAAGTATACCAGGGGCGTTCAATTCAAACTGGGACTTGTGATGAAATTCCTCATGAATTGAAGCACAGCACTGTGATGAGACTCTTCGCCGCAGTAAAACATTCTGCCGGTGCAAATGTTTTTTGAAGAAGTACATCCGCATTTCTGATTATGGCTCGAGTGTACCGAGAAAGCGTTCTATTGGATACTTGATGGTGCCCAAGCACTAGTGAAACACTGGGATGAGTGCATTAGTGTAGGAGGGGATTATATAGAGAAAAGAAAGGGAGTTTTCACTCTTATAACCAAAAGTCCCGGTTTGACGTGAACGCCCCTCATACTTTACTTTTAAATGCCTGCAAACGTGAACTATTCATTATAATAGTGTTTGAACGCTGCGTCGCTTTGGTTAATGAGCGGTCATGTGACTCGCTCCTGAACTGTGTGTGCGCCAGTTCTGGGTTAAGTCCTTGATTGGATTGTTTATTTATTCCCCGTTGTGTCTCAGTACCCTTGAGAAGTCTTGCCAATTGCGTCATGCAGTTCTAAGCCTTGCTTTCTGACTCATGCCTTTATTATTATTATTATTATTATTATTATTATTAATATTGATTTTGGAATATCCTCATTGAATGCTGCTCGACTCTGTAAAGACCCCTGCTATGGTACTCAATAGGATTTTTGGATTTCTCGAAATTCAGCCCACGCCAAGTCTAGCCACTTTTATGGTAACAGAGTACATATACTGTAGTCGTCGTCTGCTAGAAATTATCTCTGGCATACTACACTGACATTCAAATTCACTCGTGGATCCAATTACCTTGGAATTACATCACACTGCTACACTAGCTCTCATTAATATTTATATTTGCACGGTAATACATTCAGACACCAAGAGCTGAAACGAAAACCACCGTTGTATCCGTCACTAGAGGGGTGATGGCATAAAGATGTAGTGCATGCTGGGAAATTCAGCCCAGGACGTATAGCCTACTCAGTGCTCAGATCTTTGACTCAGCTACTGGATGACACCATGATTTAATTTTCAACATAAAATGACTTTGAATATATAGCGTACACGTCACGGCTTTGATAAACACCTCACAAAACCTTATGAAAGGTGTTTAAGTGACAAAACACTCCACAGACGCGGCACACATGAACATTACTGACATAAATAATGCATCTGTTTAAACCATATGAATGAGAAGTGTGTGGCTTTACCCCATAACATTCCTGGCAGCCACAATGACACAGTCCACAGAGAGAACAGAGAGAAAGAGAGGGGGACGACAGAGAAAAAAACATTTACAGCAAGAACGAGGTTAAAAACAGAGAAACACCGCAGTGCCACATAAAACACTTTTTTTTTCCATCATCACCGGTTTACAACAAGCCGGCACTTCTTTAGGTACACCTGCTCGACTGCATGCTAACGCAAATGTCTAATCAGCCAATCACATGGCAGCAGCTCAATCCATTTAGGCATGTAGACATGGTCTAGACGATCTGCGTGGTTGTTGGTGGCAACAGGCTTCTGCTAGTCGTGCTGTAGTGGTGTGGGGGGATTTTCTTATATTAGATGCCTGAGCATCATTAAACGCTGCCGCATAATTACATTAAGTTTTGTTGCCGACCATGTCCATGACCACAGGATGTCACAAGGCTAAAATCATCTCAAACTGGTTTCTCAAACATGAGAATGAGTTCATTGTATGACCACAAATGATCTCCACCGTCACCAGATCTAAATCCAGTGGGGATGTGGTGGAACGGGAGATTCACATCATGGGTGTGTTGCCAACAAATCCATAGAAATCTCTAAGAAATGCGCATCAGAAGCACCCTGTTGAATCTGTGCCATGAAGAATTAAGGCAGTTCCAAAGGCAAGATGTACCTAATGAAGTGGCCGGTGAGGGTATGTTTCTATAATATCAATAAGTACCTCCTAGTGACCTTTAAACGAGTAATTAATACCAAAGTGAAAGATTACAAGAAGTACATTACGTACAAATATGATGAAAGGCACTTAACCATGTGGAACTATCAAAAGTTCTATAAATAAATAAACAAGCAAACAAACAAATAAACAAACCGACTTGTGTTTTGTTGTTTTTACTAGCCATAATTCCAACAAATTAGAAAATCCAAAAACATTCATAATAAAATGTACTTACAATCGCTTTTTATTATTAGTTCAGGTAACTAACCACATGCGAACCCAGTCAGCTACAGGAAAAACACTCACGTAAGAGCAAAGGCGATGAGAGCTCCAACCACCACGATGAAGTCCAGGATGTTCCACAAGTCTCGGAAATATGAGCCGTCATGCAAAATGAGGCCCTGGTCGATCATCTAACAAATACGAAGGTGTAATAAAATTAAATAAAAATATTTTCAGTATAACAAACACGAAGTAAACAGAAACAATTAATAGAAAGTGTGAAAATTCGTGAAAGTACAGTATGAAGAAAAACTGATTATGTACCTTTATGATCATTTCGAATGTGAACACGCCAGTAAAGACGTAATCGAAGTAACGAAGAACCTGCGAGACGAGAAAATCCAACAATGAAATCCGGTGATTTTTTTGTGTTTGTGTTTGTGAAAAAAAAAGCAAAAATTCACATTAGAAAAATGGGGAGAAAAATATATGCCAAATAAACAAATGACTGGACAGTAAAATTGAAATTGCATGCATTTTTTGAATCAGGTAAAAATTCTATTAATGTCTTAATTATTTTTGGGGGGTGAAATCACGTGATAAAAATCTGAGAAAAAAAATTAATTCGCTGAAATCAACTGAATTTCTGAAACTTGAAATAAAAAAATCATATAAAGATCACATGTAGAAAAATAAAATCACATGCACTACATGTGAAAAATGTAATCCCTACAGTATGTATCCTACAAGCATGGTTTAGGTTCCTGGAGTATAAAAGGCTAAAAGGTTCAATTTCCTACCCGGTTGCGCTCAGAGTTGGTGCACACGGGGTCCTCTGCTGCCAGAGCGATACTGCTAGCCACGATCACAAGAAGGATGGTCATCTCGAAGTAGCGTAGTGTCACTACATAGTGGCAAACTCTGCGGATCCTACGATTTAGATTCGCAAGATTTACATTTCAGAATGCAGTTTTGTTGTATGTTGGCTCCAAAATGATGTATAATATACTTTGGAATCGTCTGCAAGCTTACGGGTTTTTGCTTTTGAAAATGAACATGCTATCCGGTGCCTCAGGTTTGGTAAGCTTTGTCGGGGCGTCTTCATCCATGTCGTCGTCATCATCATCGTCATCGTCATCCTCATCATCTCTGCTGGTCTTTTCTGAGTGACAGGCTTCCACATCCTTAAAACTGACTGCAATGGATCACACATCTCCATCATGGACAATAAGCTACTACATCCAGCTAACATATACCATGAAGCGTTAGAGCTAGTTAAGATAGGCTTCATAGTGTCCCAATGGAAATAGATATAGAAATTAATAAACACTGTACATCAATGTACAATGGAATTCAATGGCTTTTGGCATGAGAATTTTAATCAAATAATAAATGTACATTACTAAATGAATAGAATAGTCAATGATAGTAAAGATGACTTTACCAGTCATTGGCGTTAACTCTAAAAGTGGCTGCGCAGACATCTCTCTCATAATGCTAGCTTCCGAATCCCCCTGGTTTAAATAGCATGCATTGTTCTCGTTATCGATGGCTTCCCCTGAGAGGTAATTAAGCTCTGGAGCTTTTTCGCCCCGGTGCTGCGGGCAGGACTCGGCCTCTCCGTCGTCGTCCATGCAGGTGCACTGAAGACCAGTCTCACCCTCAGCCACCTCGGATCTTGCAGAAACCTCACACACACTGTCCCTGGAAAAGGACATCATAGGTTCGTCATCATCATCCAAGGATTTTAGAAGCCACAGAGGAACCACTTGCAAGTGTACTGCATATGACTGTTTTTCAATGACTTATACGACGCATACTGACAAATAATATTAAGTAATATGTATGACTAGCTTAGGGGAGCGGTTCCTCGAGTGGCTAAGGCTCTATGATGCTGATTTGGGAATCTGAGGAACTGGGCTCAAGCCCGTCTACTGGTGGGTTGCTACACCCCACACTACCCAGACACTGCATGCAGTTCTAAGCACAGTTACACAAATGGGAGAGTTGTGTCAGGAAGGGCATCCGGTGTAAAACCTGTACCAAGTACCTGTACCCCTTGACGGGAGCAGCCGAAAGATAGACTAGCTTGCTTTATTGAACCAGTCAATCTCAGATACAGCTCATATCTCTGTCCCTGCTTTCTCTGATCCTCAGTCTCCTTGCTGTGTACGGGACTTAGCTGGCCTCCAAATTCCCCAGATCTCAATCCAATCAAGCATCCATAAAATGTACCGGACAAGTCCGATCCACGGAATCCCCATGCTGAAACCCACAGCACCTAACGGATCCAGCGCTAACGTCCTGGTGACAGATACCAAAGCACACCTGCAGGTCTTGCGTAGTCATGCCACAAGGGTACAAAGCTGCTCACCAATACTGAGCGTAATGCTTTATAGTTATAGCAGATCTGTGCAAACCGGCTTAGTTTCTGCAGTAGACTCCCTACTACAGATAAAACAATCACATACATTTATGAAGGAAACTCATCAGACTGGAGACTTCAAGCTACAGTTACAGGTCTTGATATATTTGTGTTAACACAAATGGTTACTAGACTTGTTTAAGCAAAATCAAAGATTTCTGCTTGTTAAGGAGAGATCCATTCTTACAACCTTTCCATAATCCAAACTTCTTCCCCCATGACTGCAAATAATCTCACTTTTCATCTGTCAATCTGTTGCCGAATGTCTTGTTAAGCTCTGGTCTCTGGGTTTTTCCCCTCTATTGACCTTGTCCTTGCTTTCTTAGGTTCTTTGTGTTAGACCTTTGTTTGTCTCTTTTGGATATTGACTGTGGTTCCCCTGTGATGACTTTAAACTTTAACTACAAGTTACCAACTAGAGTTTCTAATGGTTTCCCTGTGTCTGTGTGGGTTCTCTAGTTTGGTCACACAACATTGTGTTTGAAAGTATGTGGGCATAAAGTCCGGTCCAGAGCGCATCTAAAACCCTGACCAGGATAACCTGCATACTAAAGATGAATTATGAATTATGCTGAACTCTAGACATGATACTCGACATTACACAACATCCAGAAAGTGTTGTACCTTTGTTCCAGGCTAGCTTGATGGGACATAAATTGTTCACTGTTGTCCGTCAGTAAGCTTTGTCTGGACTGCGAAGTCTCTCCGTCATCTCCTCCTTCTGGGACCTGTTCCTCATCTGCGTTTTTACTGTCCATCCTGGACTCACGATGCCTGTGCCTCCGGTGGCGGCCACCTTGAACGACACCTGCCGCTGCGGCGGCTCGGAACTTCCGTGCCACCCGGTGCCTCCTGTCCGTATTGGAGCGATGGACAGTGCCTGAAGATCTGTCCTCCATTCCTGAGGCCATTAGAGACACTGGCTCAGATTCAGGTGGTTCAGGTAGCGGGATTGAGATAGACATGGGTGGTTCTGGTAAAGGCATGATGACTGACATTGGTGACTCAGGCAGGTGTGCTGGACTGGCTTCAGCAGAAGGGACAAGGGTGTGTGTCTGGTGGTGGCCACTCATCGGTGTGCCCATAGGGTCCTCAGTGGGGCTGTCAAACAGAACCTCGCGACTCGCCATTTGACGGCGTCTGCGCAGCTGGTTGGCGCGCTGCTCCCACACAGACATCTTGATCTTGTTGCGTCTGTCACGCCTGTTGGCAAAGGCATTAGGAGGCTGCTCTTCACTGGCTTTCGCCCCCGCTGTCTCATCCTCTGCCTCGGCTGGGTTAGGCCTGCCTCTATGAATGGCTCGTTTTCTGTAGAGATATGGTCTGCGCCTCCGTCTGCTTCCACAAAACACAGACTTAGTCACGAAAATAATGATTTTTTTATTCTTTCCCATACACAATCACAGTATCATTCACGGGACGTGTGTGTGTGGCTTTGACCAAATCTGAGAAATTAGAACGTTCAAAAATAATGGTTATTGGTTCGGGTTGAAGAAATTCAGAGTTGCTGGAAAAAGAAAAAAGGAGCATTCGAGGGGAGGAAAGAAAATGAAACAAAGAAGGGCCCTTGAAATATTTCTTTTTTCTGGTAAATGAAAAGAACACAATTTCCAAACAGAAACAGTGTATGAGACAAAAAGATGAAGATGAAGATGAAGGATGGAGGTGGAACAGGTAAGAAAGGGGATAGAGAGACAGCGCTACTCACATTGATACGCATTCTTTTGTTGTCCATGTGACCAAATGAATGATTGGTTGGAAATAAGCCATTAGTGTACTTGTACAGCAGACAGACAAAACAGTCAGAGTGACAAAGACCAACTCAGGATCACTGAAGATGGACGAATTGATTGGCTAGAGAAGATTCTTCTTTGCTCATGAGGCTAAAGACATTGACGAGAAGCGTTCCACTTACTGTAATTTGCTCTAGAACAGAACAGGATACTTTAAATAGTATTTCCCTTCCCAAGCCAGCCATGCATCTGGTGTGTTCCTGAACCACCGGAGTACATGACATTTTTGGATGTCTACACAATTTATCGCAGAGTGCAAACATTTCCCAGTACAAACATACACACACACACACAAGTTGTCTTATTGGATTTCAGCTTCTGGATGGGCTCAGATCCTCAAAATACCTCAATGGTACAGCCAGACTGCACAACTTAATCCAAACCAGAAGCCAAAAATCCAATAGGATCCCTGTTGAAGCAACGGTGCCTAAATGTCACTGCACTTTCTCTCACACAGAGTGCACTCCAGAACAGGTTCACTCTACATTATAGGGTTTTTTTTTTCTCCTTCCCCCACATTCCCTTGCTAATACTGCTTTCAAAAGCCCAAACTTCAGTGTCATGTTCTGAATGCCAGTGATTCTTGTTCCTCGTTCTTATGGAACTTCGGTTCTCGAATGGATGAACCTCTCAGCACTTTCTGCCAAATGCCGTGGGTTGCGTACAGTAGATTGAGAAAACTCAAGACATAAAAAAAAAAAAAAAAAAAAATCGAATTTCCCCCAGAGAAAAGCTTTCATGACTCGCTAATGCGGCGGACACATGGCTGTCTAGTCAGGCTTAGAGCCATTTCTTACGCAATAACATGATATATCTTGCAACAACTCGGCGAAGCTTTCGACATCATAAAAAGCTAGCGCTTTAGTGCCAGTGATGGTTTAGTCTTTGTCACTCCATAACCATAAACTGACAAGACAATACAATGGCAGCATCATAATATTTTGGCATTAAGTATTTCAAGCTGTGCTGAATGCACCAGGCAAAGGTTTCTACGGGAAGCATCAGCCAATTTTCCCACGGCTTTCATCATCCAAGATACACGTCAACATCATGTTTTTTTCCCACGACAATTTAATTTAATCAGGTTAGTGCAATTTTATTTTCTTCACATAACATTTTAGGGGTAACTTAAACTACTGGTATATTGGACTTTAAGGTTTTAAAGTGATACTAGTCTTTCACTGAGAAGGAAGAGGCAAAAGTGCATGCGCGAGTGCAAGCGAGCAAGCATGCATCATTCATCGCTCAGAAAATCTGGATTTTCAGGTGCATAACTTCAAATGTAGTTCCTTTTAATCTGCTTGGGAATAAAAAAAAAAAACAACAAATAAAACTATAATTTAGATTTTTTTTTAAAACTACGGTAATTGAAATACAAGTACACAATGTTAGTTCAGGCATAATTCACGCTAACAACTTAACTAACCTTAAACTAACACATTTATGCATTATTTCACTTCCTATATCAGCTACATTATTGTTCATTTTTTATTGTAATTCAGGGTGCAAGGAGGATCACAGGTTTATGCTACTGTGCTCAATCTAATACGCTGAAGTTTCCATGGAAACAATCAACAATCTTAGACTGAAAAAAAAAAGATTAATAAAAAAAAAAAAAAAAAAAAATATATATATATATATATATATATATATATATATATATATATATATATATATCTTGGCTAAAAAAGCAGAAGATATATATTTTTCCATTTTCTTCTTATTATTTTTATTTTATAATATTATAATATATTTTATGTATATATTTTATATATATACATTTACTGACATCACTGTATCTGTACTAAACAATGCTAATGTTGCTCTAATTATTGTAAAAGATGTTTTTGTAATACCTCGCCACTTTGAATATTTTTTCTTAACAACATGCTCTGTTGTATATTTATAGATTTTATACACAATTAAGTCAACAGATATTAATTGATGTTGGTTTAAATGTTAAATAATGATAACTTAAATTTTAACTTACTGATCTTTGTTTCATCAATATCTAAAGGTCTAAAATTATATCCAGTACTGTGCAAAAGTCTTGGGTTCCACTATTCATTTCTTCATATTTTGTTCCAGAGAGCCAGACCTTCTTGTATTTTTAATGCAGTCTAGAGGAATAGTTCTCCAGGCTTCCTGAAGGACCTTTCGGCTCTCATGTTTGACAAGTTTTCGTCCCTGTACCTGAGCGGTTTCTGAGGAATATTTTCTTTGTTTGTTTAGTCACACAGTGACCTATGAATCATGCAAGTTAAAAAAACAACAAAAAAACAAAACAAAAAAAAACATCTAACTCCTGAACCGGTGAGAAACAGGTGCAGATGATGACAGATGTTCAGGCGGTGATTAGTGCACTTGTGATGCTGAATGCTGAGAGGTTGGAACAGACGAGAGGGGAAATAAGGTCGCTGCTGAGGTTCTTACATGAACAATCAGTTTTTAAATAGATTTTTAAAATTATTTTTGATTTTTTCTTATTTAAGCTACAACAGTTCATTTCATTTAATATTGTCAAAATGATGGTCTCAAGACTTTTGTACAGTACTGTATTCATTTTACTAAATATTGTCTCCCACCATTCAGCCCGGCTTATACAGTACTATTCCCAATGGATCACAGCAAAGATAACGGCCTTAATTCATATGGCTTTAATTCATAACAGATCATTGTGTACTATTTTTTTTTCAATGAAATAAACAAATAATTGTATTATTCTAGTTGCTGGAATTTATGATTCACAAAGAAATGTTTTTAAGATAACTTAATAGGTTAATTAAAAGGTGTTATTAACATATTAGTGTCCTAGCAAAACCTATATTATTTATATATTATTATTATTATTATTTTTTGGGGGGGGGGATTTTTTAACGGATTTTCTCCCTAATTTAGTCGTGTCCAATTCCTCCCCGTCACTAGGGGGCTCCCACATTAAGGCTACTACTACCACTCAGTCTGGTGGGCCGAAGACTATCACGTGTTTCCTCCGAACCACGTGACGCCAACCCACTGTATCTTTTCTAACCCTTCGCTCACGCACCGTTGGTGGCGGCGTAACACACTCGGAGGACAGCGCTATCCGCTCCTTCCGCTTGCATGAGCACACGGACGCCCCTGATTGGCTGTAGAGCCGTGATTAATTTGGGAGCACTAAGTACCTCTCATCCCTCCACTCTTGAGAGAGCTCGGCCAATCGGCTCTCTCTAGACCTCCGGCTGTGAGAGGTCTTTATATTTTATTAATATATATTTATACATAATTTTTTACTAAAGTATATAATATAACTAAATATGCTATAATAAAACAATTTGAACATGCAACTTGGGCAGTTTTTTCTGACTTACTATACTTTCTATATATAGTCACTTTATACTGTATAGTCTATATATAGTCACTTACTATGACTTTCTATATTTAATGTCTAGTAGTAGACCTGTAGTTGCGAAGAGACCAGTGACAATCAATATGAGGAATCGCAGTGAGGCATTCAAAAGAATTCCATAAGATGAACTTGCAAACCAGCATACAGTAAAAACATGTGCTTATGCTTTTCACATGGAATAACCTTATATAATGATAATAATCATTCAATTATTATAACCTAGAAAGTATTAATTTGAAGTAAACAAGAATTAGATCGATTATGGCAATGGTCCATATGTATCTTAGAAAAAAACTCTAATTGTAAGCAATCATGTTTTTAAACTTTTTAAATGGTTAGAAAAAAAAAAAGACCCCAAAGTGTCCCTAATGCCAGCACATGTAGTGTTTTGAAGCATTTCAGTCTCCGGCCCATCTTTAGGTTCTGGTCCGTATCATAACCATATATCTAGTCTAATTAAGTTCACGCCTTATACGGGTCTTTTATTTTCTGTATGTGGGAAACACATTACAACATCATGATGTTGAGCAAACACACTCAACCGTTGCTTTGCATGATTTTCCTCTTTACGTTGAGCATATAGCAAGGAACATTCTATAAGACTCATTCCAGCAGCGACAGACGGATGGCACATTAATAAATGATGCTAGGCCATATGTAGTGGGTTCGTAACAGTTTGATTACAGGAAAGAAAGTTTCTAATGGCACTACACCATCTTATCATGCTGATTCCTGCCAGTTGATTCACGTTCAGCTGTACTGTACATGAAAATGACGCTATATCTAGTACACACAGTACAAGGAGGAAGGGGCACAAACTTACTGACAGGACTGATAACACTTACTCCGAGAGGCCAAACTCCCGGCCCTTGTACCGCTGATTGAAAAACTCCTCTTCCTCCTCTTCATCCTGGACACATTCAGATTGATTGGGTCATGTGTCAGCTGAGGTTTTCCTGCATGTAAATCTGGAACTACAGGATGTCCTTTACCTTTGTGAGCTCTTGTGCGTTGGCAAGATTATCCACAGCGATGGCCAAGAAGACATTCAGCAGTGTGTCTGGTCAAATTGTGGTCAAGGATTGGAGAACGTCATTGGACTATGTCAAGTTAAAGGCAAATGAAGATCTGCACTGACAACTCAACAAGGATGAACTTTGGTTTGTTTCCGTGGAATACTGAAGAAATCGATTCAGTTACACATCGTGATGTTTTTGTATAAAAGTTTGTTTACTGTGGGTAGCACTGCCGCCCTGCACCTCCAGGGTCCGGCCAGGTTCGATTCCCGTCTCTGGGTGCATGGAGTTTGCATGTTCTCCCCCTGCTTGGTGGGTTTCCTCCGGGTGCTCCAGTTTCCTCCCACAGTCCAAAGACATGCAGATTAGGCTAATTGCCATTCCCAAATTGCCCGTAGTGTGTGAGTGGGTGTATGTGTGTGTGCGCATGTGTGTGTGCCCTGCAGTGTACTGGCACTCCGTCCAGGGTGTGCCCCTGGGATATTCTGGGATAGGCTCCAGGCCCCCGTGACCCTGAATACAGGATAAAGCGTTATAAACGATGAGTGTGTGAGTGTTTGCAAGGTGGCAAAATGTTGCCGTTCCCCAATAATCTTCCACCCTATAATGGAGCACTCTAAACTATTCACCCTATTCGCAGGCTGCACTGCAATATGAGATTATTTGTTTAGAATTGTAACAAAATCAGAAAGACATAATATCAAAATCACAATACAAATCAAGTTGACACCTGAGTATCATGATAATACGGTAGCGTGTGGTCCCTAGTGAATCGCATGCCTAGTGAACATGAGTTATTTGATGTTTCTTTAACAGTAGTTGAAATGCAATATCTTTTCCTGACAGTGAAGCATGGTGGCGGGAGCATCATGTGGAGAGTTTACTCTTAGTCTTTTGATTCCTTTTTATTTAATAAAAAAATAAAAAAAACTAGTGTCCTTCTTACACAATTGCCTAGAAAAGGTCGTAGTCGTGCCACAGTTATTAATTCTGTTTATTTATTTATAAGGGATTTATTGGGTGTTTGAAACTTGGGATATTTTGCTCTTAGTCCTCATGCTGCTGTTCTCTATAAATACTATAGGGCCTTCCGGAAACAAGTGCATTGTGAATGTAGATGATGTAATATTTCGAAGCATGTTTATTTCGAGACAGATCTGAAGGATACAGTTACCAATCAGCGTGAGCACGATGAAGTAGATGGAGGACCACATGCCGTACTGTACGCCCCCTTGAGAGCGAATCCCGTTATACATCACCTCGTTCCAGTCTTCACCGGTCAGAATCTGAGGTTAAATTAAAACGATTTTAAGTCTGATTAAAAAAGAAAAAAAGTGATGAGACATAAATGAACAAATATAGTACTGGAATACTGAAACCGCCTCCGCTCGTCGCTGTGGTTTGGCACCTACCTGAAAGACTGTCATGATAGCAGCTGGAAATGTATCAAAGTTGGCAGGAGTGTAATCTTTAAAGATGAACCTGAAGAACAAACACATTGCAAATAATAAACAATGATTTTAGGTTAAAAATACTTCAAGAACAGTTCTATGTTGAAGAATGCTGTTTCCCTGTTAGCCATTGAGAATTATTCGAATGAAATGCATATTATTTCAATTATTTGTGTTCATTTTTTACCAGGAAATCAGACACTCCACATTCTACAGTCATGGAGTGTTTATACGGACACCTGAGACCTTCTGAAATGTTAATAAAAGTGCTGTTACTATGGTAACAATAATGTATTCAAATTAATCAACACCTTCTGAACCAATCATAACTGAAAATTCAATAGCGCTGAAATTTATGCAGGGCTTCTTTTATTAGAGGTTGAAGATTGAAATGTAATATAAACACCCCATACTTCATACGCATAAGTATTTACTGTAAGTGCTGGCAGGACATGAATCATTTTTTTCGGTTTGCCCACACTTATATAATATTACATAATGATATTCATTCCAAATGGCTCAATGGTGGTATTTACAATAAGGATGGTTATTGTTAATTCCATACATTTGCAGCTGATACTCATAGACTCAACATCTGGATGTTACCTGCCACCAAACAGCTGCATCCCGAGCAGAGCAAACACCACAATGAACAGGAAGAGCAGGAAGAGGAGGCTGATGATGGACTTCATGGAGCTCATCAGCGACACAACCAGGTTTCTCAGAGAGGCCCAGTACCTGATTGGTTTAAAGGAAGTAAGGATATAGCCAGGAAAAAAAGGGTCACCCCTCATTCATAGAATAAGGCTCACGATAATGTTAAGTGCAAAAGTTTGCACCCCCATAGTTGCAGAATTGAAAATGTTCACAAAGGTAATGTGCATTAAAAAAAAATCCTTTACAAAACATTTTTCAAACATTAAAATGATAATGAAAATAATAAATTCACATTCAAAATTCCAAAAAGAAATTCAAATACACAATTAAAAAAAAAAAAAATTATTAAAAATTTACATTTTATTTGTCACATATAGAAACTATGATAAAATATAAAAATATTAAATATACAAATTTGTTATAATAAATAAAATAAAGTATAAATTAATAATAATAATAATAATAATAATAATAATAATAATAATAATAATAATAATCATAATCATAATAATAATCATAATCATAATAATAATAATAATAATTATTATTATAAGGCAGGATGAGGAAAGCACTCAGCTCTAACTTAGAAATTATAACGTAGCACTCATTGTTGTTACTAATTTTAAAAAATCATAAATTTCCTGTACACTAGATTATTCTTCCATTTCTGTACTTTGTTTTCTCTTTTCTTCTTCTTATTTTTTTTTCTCTCATAAATACATTTTTGTTTCATGGTCAAATTATATACATTTTCTTTTTCATTTTCGTATGATTTTTGCCATGATTTCTCATGATCTCTTTATTTTTAAATGTAGTTTTTCCTATGACATCTTATTATATTAGCTTTTTAGACACAAGGGCGCACAAACTTTTGCACAGGATGGTATTCTGACCCTCACAGACTTACCTGGTTATTTTAAAGATCCGCAACAGTCTCAAAGCTCTAAGCACGCTGATCCCGAACGATGTCCCAGGTCTAAAGAATCCCCAAACCACCTCGAAAATACTGCCGATGATGACCTGCGCAAAGGTACGAGACGAATAACATGACACACATTCCCACTCGTACTCCGAGCCAAGACAGAACATGAGAAAAGGAATCTTGTACGCCGGAGTCACGACGTTCTGCTGACAGGCACAAAGTGATTCAGCAGCGGAAACGAGAACAACTCTAAGGAGCACACCTACCCCACAGTCGAAGCAGTTGAAGGAGGAGTGGAAGTAGAGGCGGAAGCCAAGACCGTACATCTTCAGAAACATCTCAGCCAGGAACAGGCCCAAAAACACGAACTCTGCATAGTCTGCGGGAGGTTTGAAAACGGTTTCAGGGCCATGATTATGTAAACGCTCGTAAACCGTTGTGATTACGGCAGCTGAACCTCCACCGGAATCCCATTTCCGTGAATGAGGATGACCCGAACCAGGCGAAGCTACAGCAGGATTTTTTGGTTGTCAAAACCTTCATTTGGCAACGTGACAGATGTTGCGACAACACTGATACTGGGCGGTTTTTGAAGATTTGAATTAATTTGGTAAACTGCACTTACACGACAATGAGCACCATTAACACCATATTGCAGTAGAGTAGTTTGGGAGCTAAGATTCACCTCACCGTAATATTTCTGAAGGAAATGAATCAGACAGGTAACATCAGGAGAGGCGTTACAAGAGATCCACGCACTGTGAGTGAGGACGCTGTTGTGTTTGTCCCCATATCTGATCAGATTTCTATACCCCACTCATCGTCTATACCGCTTTATCCTGTATTCAGAGCCTATATCTGCTAGGAAACCACTGCTAAGGACAGGCAACAAGCAGGAGAGACTTGTTTGGACTAAAGAACACAATAAAGAAAACTCTTTGAATGAGAAGGGATATCCAAACTTTTGGTTTGTACTGTATATATACATACACAGTGGGGCAAAAAAATATTCAGTCATCCACCAATTGTGCCTGTTCTCCCATACAGTACCTATGATGAACTTGCACAATTGGTGGCTGACTAAATCCTTTTTTGCCCCACACTATATATATATATTATGGTATGCCGTTTAGGAAAATATTCATGAGAGAACTTAATGAAAACTCTGAATATATTGAATGAAACTTGAGAATATAGAATGGATTCCGAATATATTGATTGAAAAATATATATATTGAATGAATTCTGAATATATGGATTGAAAACTGATATATGGAATGAAAAGTCTGAATATATTGAATGAAACATGACGTCATCGAAACACAGCGCCATCTTTAGAAAGGACGAGTGAGTCGGCGAGAAACTTGGTTGCTGCAATTGTGAGAAATGAAGAGATGGTGAACACATTGATGAGTGCGTGTCCGGCCCAAAGTGGTGGCACAAGCCGCACTCAGTATCAGATGACGGATGAAGAAATATATTCGCTATTTCACCGCGGAAGACCGGTGTTATGCGCTAAAATGCCCCCCTGCCACAGACTGCACCCCTACATAATCTCTATCAAATATTATATTACAACATAAAGTCATAGGTTTATTGTTATCAAAAATGATATAACTATTATAATTAACCCTTGGCACGTGACAGGTGTCGAGACCATGAATACAAATTCTCATATAATGTTTCTTTTGTGGCACATTTATTTTACAGGGATTTGTCATGTAATACAAAAATGCTTGCACTAAATAAATATTTATGATGAAAAATTTAACGAAATGATTTTTATTATTAAATAAGCAATATCAAAAATACATCGTATATATAAAAATAATAATTTATATTTTTTCCCTATACTACATGTCATTTTTTATAATGCTTATTTTATAATCAAATCCATTTGGTCTAATTTGTAATTTCTAAATCATAAACCTATAAATTTCTGTTCTAATATAATATTCGACGGAGATTAAATACGGGGTGCAATCTGTGGCAGGGGGGCATTTTAGCGCATAACACCGGTCTTCCGCGGTGAAATAGCGAATATATTTCTTCATCCGTCGTCTGATACTGAGTGCTGCTTGTGCCACCACTTTGGGCCGGACACGCACTCATCAATGTGTTGACCATCTCTTCATTTCTCACAATTGCAGCAACCAAGTTTCTCGCCGACTCACTCATCCTTTCTAAAGATGGCGCTGTGCTTTGATGACGTCATGTTTCATTCAATATATTCAGACTTTTCATTCAATATATTCAGACTTTTAATCCAATATATCAGTTTTCAATCCATATATTCAGAATTCATTCAATATTCTCACAGTTCATTCAATATATTCAGAATCTTCATTCAATATATATAGAGTTTCAATCAATATATTCGGAATCCATTCAATATTCTCACGTTTCATTCAATATATTCAGAGTTTTCATTAAGTTCTCTCATGATTTTTTTTCCCAAAAGGCATGCCATAATATATATATATATATATCTGTATATATATATATATATATGTATATATATCTGTATATATAGATTTAAGTTATTTTGATACCGAGAGAAAAAAATCGCTCCTGAAAATTCAATCCACTTAAATCCACTTACTAAATAGAAGCAGCATGCGCTTTGAGTTGCATATGAGCTAAATCTACATAATGTATGCATTTAAATAAAGTCATTTCTATTTAATGCCATTTATTTTACCTTCAGCTAAACGACTTCATTCATGCCATGATTGTTACACTTAACTATATGAGGAATGTTTTGTTTTTCGATAAGGAAGATTATTCTTATTTCCTCTCCCAGGAGACTTGGGGGACGAGGCTGGGAAGAAGACCCTGGATTTTGCACGTGGAACCTGCGTGTCTTGACCCGGCAATTTTGGGAACCTGCATGTCTTTGGGAGGACTGTGGGAGGAAACCGGAGTACCGGAGGAAACCTGCCAAGCACGAGGAGAACATGCAAACTCCATGCACACAGACCCGGGGAGGGAACCGACCCCAGACCCTGGAGGTGCAAGGCGACAGTGCTAACCACTACATCACTGTGCCCCCTAATTATTTAGTATGAAATCCTTTATTATTAATCCTTTAACATGTTGTCCTCATCCACTTCACACCCCTGTACCATACCATATCAACAATCTTATGCCCTTCTTTCCCACAACACTGACTTCAACAGTGCTGTCTTCTAGGTGTAACAGCCCTCATTTTTCTATCATATGATATTCCATATGGCCGGTAGAGATCACCAAGGGGACGGAAATGATGAAATTCCTTCCAGGATTGGACCAGATTAGGAGCGAGCTCTTGTGATATCAAAACTGGCTGTACTAATGTCACAGTTGAGCAGCTAATCAGTTTTTCCATGACAATCACTAAGCATCTGAATATCAAAGCGATGCTAAGATCAGGAACCGAGCGTCCCTTTGATAGCAGGCTCGCTTTCAAGTCCTACATTTACCTGACCACGTCCTGGCCTTCATTTATATTCTGGCCTGAACCGATGACTCACAAAACGGTAGGAGTTTTATTTTGTGAATCACTTGGTAGCACCTCTTAGTTGAATATTTAATAAGAAAACAGACACGATCAAAAAAACAACAACAAAAAAAAAAAACAGCTGTCATGTCTATATGAAGGGAACGTTCTAAAAAAAAAACCATGATGATGCACACATTCACCAACACCACTTGCATGTTACAGGAACTCAGCTGGGAGTTACCGCCACATCCCCTGTACAGTCCTGACCGGCCATTTCCACATGTTTAAGGGAGTTGCATTAAGGGAGTTCCTGGGAGGCCAGAGTTTCAAACATGAAACTGTCAATCCGATCACGGCTCTGATGTGCTGAGAAAACTTTCTACCTCGATGGTTCCCAAGCCGTAGTGTAACACTGGTCTAAGTGCATTAGTGCAGCAGCGGATTATATAGAGAAATAAAGCGAGTTTTTACTCTCATAACTGTGTTCTGATATTCTGCACAATCAAAAGTCGCAACCGTTCATATACACATCAAAAGTTTCCAAAAAATATTTGACTTTATATTAAAGAGATTATAATGAGAACATTATTATACAGGGTGAAATGTACAGTACTGTATGTGCGAAAAAGAGTTTTGTAAATCTGAAAAAAGCTATTTTAGTTGCTGTCTACACTCCGCCCATCTTTTCTCTCACACACACACACACACGCACACACACACACACACACACACGCACACGCACACACACACACACACACACACACACACACACGACACACAGACACACAGACACACACACGTACACACACACACACACACACACACACACACACACACACACACACACACACACACACACACACACACACACATACCCTGAGGTTCCTACAGCCAAGGTGTTACATGCTTAATTCCATTAAAATTATTTATATCTAAATAATTAAATATTTAAAAAAATAAACTACTACACTCTATACATCTAAAATAAAAATTCATTATAAAAAAAAAAGATTTCTGATAAAAAGTAGAAAAAAAAAGATTTTAAAAATATATTTATATATGAATCTAAAAGTTGAATATTTTAATTGTACATGGCCCATAATCTTCTCTAATAAAAATGATGCTGCGGGTCTTACACTGAAGCACGGTGAGCCACTCGGGCTGGTTGTGGTGCACGATGGCCACGCAGATGGTGTTCAGGCCCACGAGGCTGAGCACTATCCAATAGAAGCTGTCCGTCTTGACCATACGGCGGATGGAGAAGCGAAGCATGCGCTCTTTACGCCGGAGGTAGGCGGCAGGACCGCGTCTCACAGTGCGGATGTTCACCGGAGGCCTGGGCCCTCCTGGGAAAAACACACACACACACACACACGAACACACAACAAGTGTCATGTCAACGTCACGTTATAATACATGACACGATATATAATATATGACTCAAAAACAAAGAAAAACTAAACGCTTAGTCCTGGTTTGATCTGAAGGTCGCTTTGTGTATATGACGTGCGTTCGAGTCAAACCGGGACTAAGTGCTTCCTTATATATTTATAAATTTTTGATTAGGATAGTTACTTAAGAGCAGGGTTTCTAAGATCTTAATAAAAAATGACTTACATTTCTTATAAAAAATGACTTAAATATGGTTTTCAACCCGAGAAAAATATTGCTTTTGAACCTTAGCGTTATCCATATGAGTCATGTGACATTTTTTTAAATTCATTCATTGTCTATACCGCTTTAAACCGTCTTTCCCAGGAGATTTTGGACATGAGCCAGTGTACATCCTGGACAGGGAGCAAATTCATTGCAGAGAACACACACACACACACACACACACACACACACACACACACACACACACACACACACACTACAGTACATGAACTCTGGGAATGCCAGTTAGCCTAACCTGCATGTCTTTGGACTGTGGGAGGAAACCGGAGTACTCAGAGGAAACCCACCAAGCACGGGGAGAACATGCAAACTCCATGCACACAGACGCCGACGTGGGAATTAAATCCTCGACCCCGGAGGGGTGAGGCCTCAGTGCTAATCACTAAGCCACCATGCTGCCAGCGAGGTTTCAACGGGATGAAATACTGTGTTAATTAAGAAATAGTTTCATTTATTTTGAGTAATATTAACAAGGCGAGAATTGATCTCAGTCCTGGAGACGCGAGGCCACAGGGCTAAACACTACGCGACCGCGCTGCCCATCAAGTGACATTAAAATTACAAATGCAGTCTTAATGATAGACTGTTATTCAATACACCCTTATAAAGTGGTAAGTGTTATGTAGTCTTATTATAAGGAAATAAAACCAATTTCAGTAAACACAGAAGTCTTGCAGAAAGAAACGGAGAAAGAATGTGAAAATCGGCTCAGAGAGGGAGAGAGAGGGAGAGAGAGAGGGAGAGAGAGAGAGAGCATATGGATGCAGTCAAAGTGGTGTCACTAACCAACTGTTGCGATTTCTGAATATTTGTCTTCTCCACGACGCCTTGCGTTCTTCTTGCTTGTGGCTCGCTTCAGCACTTCAGTAAAACGACAAACACAATAATTACTGCAGTGAAAAAGTGAATATCACAACCCAAGACTCCGAACCCAAAGGCAAATGGTTTTATAAATGTCTTTTTCACACTCTCTTGATTCCGGCTCCTGCTGGGACCAGCTTGCAAACGTGTAAAACATAAGTGACTTTTTTTCCTTTTTTCTTTTTCTCTCTCTTTTCTCCGAAACACTGAATGCAGAGGCCAATCAAAGACGCAGCACATCAGCGGGCATGTGAAAAACTGAAAAGGATCGTTGCTGTGGTTACTGACACGGCTGCAACGTGAGAGGGAACAGCTCCCGCGCGCTCTCAGTGCTGGGCCTCGGGCCGTGAGCTTCACAACCATAATAGTTCAGGAGCGGCGAGTAATCCTGTGACCTCATGTACATCGCCCTAATATTAAACAACTGTGGTGCTTTTATTTCATTCTTTTTTATGAATGGAAAAAAAAAACCCAGAAGGTGTAGATCATTTGCGTTACATTTTAGGAAGCCGTGTCTGATTGTGTATCTTGGTTCTGACAAATACTTGAAATGTAATTCACCTCTTTTTACTATTAACAAAAAAAAAAAACATGTAAAAACTCCAATATGTAAAGAGTAACACACTAGGGGGCATGCTGTTACAGTAACATAATCAGCAAAATGATCGTGTGATGCATTCTGCTGTAAATTTACTGTTACCAAGCAAAGATTTATTATTTCTCTATAACAAAATGTCCCGAAAATGTATAGGAACTTTTATAAAAACATTTTTTTTATTCATTTAAAAATCATATCCTTGCATCCATTATATTTATAATTATATAAATAAGTAAATAAATGTAATTAATTATTATTATAATCTAATTATAATTAATGATAGTTAATAAATAATATAAATATAAATAATAATATAATATAATATAATATAACATAATATAATATAAGATATTATAATATAATATAAATAAATGTAAAAATATTTCTTTCTTTCTTTCTTTCTTTATTTTAAACAGTATCTTTTATATAATAGGTTTATTTTAATATATACTGTATATATATATATATATATATATATATATATATATATATATATATATATGGGAAAAAGATACAAATTATATTTATATATATAAATATAAATAAGTATTATAAATAAGTTATTTCTAAGGGAATTAACCCACTCAACTAAACGTTTAATTTGCCTTGTAGACAGAACTAGTGTTAGATTTGCTGTGATAAAAAATATTTATTTGATTAAAATTAAACATAAAAAAAAATATTTAGAGGGTGTTTAAGTCAAACCGGGACTTTTCATTGCGCAGAATATCGCCAGACTGCTGTAATACAACTGCCTGCTTCATGTCCGACACCCTGGCCTTCCAGGAACTCCTTTAACGCCCCAAACATGTGGAAATGGATTGGAGCGAGGTCCAGGACTGTCTGCTGGTGTTGTTTGTGAGTGATTGTGTGTACAGTTCCCACAGACGGATGCGTCACCTCTGCAAGTCGTCGATAAGTTATCCATCGATTTTCGAGGATCAGGCGTTCCACTGGCTGAATGTTCACGGGTACGACTGCAGAGGGTTCTGAGTCACCTCGGCCGGGGTCGTTTAAAGTGTTTGCACCGTTTTAATGCTATACGTTACCATATAGTCCCATCACCGCACTGTGCTTGAAGTCTTCACGAGTTCATCACGAGTCCCGGGTTGACATGAACGCCCCTCAGATAAGCATTAAAACTCCTTTTGACCAATCAGATTTGAGAATTCTACAGTGCTGTGGAATGGTATATTAAAGCAATAAGTTTCAACGTGATAAACTCCTGTGTTACAGGCTAACGTACGTACTTAGCCTGTATAACCCATGTGTACTCTGACTGTAAGTCTTAGACCGCAGTACTTTGGAGTGTTAAGTGTTAATACATCCTTACTACATCCATTCTGAATAGAGGAAAGCCAGGCAAACCTTTTAGAGAATAAATATAGAACAATTCAAAGGGTAAAATTAATAGCACTGTCAGGAAGATGTGTCTCAATGCAAACATAAATGTAGTAAAGCTTTTTACAGCACAGGAGTAATTTACCTGGAGATGCACACTTATGTCTATTTGTTTATCGGTTGTAAAATGTGTGTGTGTGTGTGTGTGTGTGTGTGTGTGTGTGTGTGTGTGTGTGTGTGTGTGTGTGTGTGAACAAAAAGGTGCATGAACACGCTGGAGGACGGAATAATAAAGCAAGACCTCGTACCCTCTAATGCAGATCTTCCGGAGTTTTTGTTCTCCTCGGCGAGCATCACTTCCTCTGTGGAGAGAAAGAGAAAAGAAATGACACACCGAGCACAAGCCGTTGGAAGAGCGAGCGGTGTCAAAGTGAAATGCCAAATAGCCTTGTGTTTGGAGGCCGTGATTCGAGACTGATTAAAGTTCTCTGCACCAGTATGGCGCTTAAAACTGATCCCTTGCACTGTAGAAAAACAATGACTACACAGAGAGGGTGTCTCACAAACACACTATACACACACACACACACACACACACACACACACACACACACACACACACACACACACACACACACACAATCACACATACACACACTTGCACACTCCAGTCTGTGAGTCAGGCTCACCTCTCCGCTAACCCTTATCTGCGTGGGAGAGCGAGTTTGCCATGCAGCTCCTACAGAAGAGCAGAGGCTTCACAGAGCTGCTGTGCTTCCACACACGGCCGCTTACCTGCTCGCTCGGCTCAGGTGGGAGGCAGGATGGAGTCGTACCAGGGGTGGCGTGGGCAACTAAACGGGGAGGACTTTTAGCACAGCTGAGAGGCTCGCGCTGGAGTGGTGGCATACCATGTGGCTTACTTTCATGGCGCTGATCAATCATTGGTTGATTGACTCATGACTGCGGCTCCCTAAGACGCTATCGAATATTGAACTACAGTGCAGTACTTGGATGATCTCTAGATTTGTCCCTAAAAGCTGCTCATTCCTAGACTCGTATTGACTTTTCTGCCCATAATAACCAGACTTTTAGTCTGGAAAAAAATATCCAGATGCGTCGTGGATCAGGGTGTCCTCCAGAACACATAATGGATCTAAACAGCAAATAAATGAAATGGGAAATATCGCACCTGCTCGGTCGATCCATGCCCTGTAGCCGTTAAGCTCCCTCTCCACCTGCTGCTGCCTTCTAAGCTTCATGAAGGCTCGCCGGTTCTCCACACGCTCCCTTTCTTTAGCAAATTCACTACAGGAAACGGGATGCACATCAAGTACCAGGACACATACAGTAGGATTTGAGACATTTTAAAGGAAATTTCTTTGAAATGAGCAGATTGATGAACCGATGAGTTTTCAGCCCCCTTTAACTTTTCTGTATTCTGTATTGTTGAAGTGACTTGACTTCAATTCATTTCTAACCAGATCTGTTTTTTTTATTTTTTTATTTTTTTGCGCTGTCTGAACAAAATACGTGGCCCAAGATCTGATATGTGGTCATGCGACTGGATTTTATGCAACCTTTTGTTTCTCTATGTGCATGTGGGAACTCGTCAATATCATCAGTCAGCACCAGCAGCACGAGGATTTCATAGCAGCGCTAGCAATAGCTGGCAAAACAGCTAAAGTGAGGTGCCTGGCTCTGTTTCTTCATCTGGACCTCAAGAGATACAGTCGAGTAATTGCTTGCTGACCTTCGGAGCAAAATCCCGAGCATATTTTTGCTGAAATCATTGTATGAAATGAATGACTCATGACGTGTTTTAACCCAGGTGGAGCGAGCAAAGACATATCGACGTGCCTTTTCAGAGGACTGACGTACCGTCATTAAAGTCAGATGCGATCTGGTAAAAAAAAAAGAAAAATTGGAACTGAGCAATGGGAATGTAATGTAATGGGAATGTAGCCTTAGAAGCTTGAATTTCAATTATTTGTCATGGCTCTATGATCATTTCCAAAGGAGGCCAGCCACTTAAATGGTTAAAGAAGGATTTTAATCAAACAACAAAGATGCCAAGGGGAACTATAATCTACAACTTAGATGAAAGAAACTGGTGGTAGAACAAACTCTGGGAAAAACCCGGAGAATGGCGAGATACACAGATTAGCCAGAACACCACTGCAGGATGAACTGAACCTTGATTGTCAATTATATATGAGTACCCGGTGACATGATCATGGATCACATCTATGCCTGTGGGGCCCGACGGCTAGCTCAAACTGCTGGATATGATAGAAAGGTATCAGAACACCTACGTTATTGCACCACAGCCTGCTGTGTACGGAGGCTTAGCAGGCTAACCTTGTTAGCAAGGTTGTTGATCTGGCCGCCAGATTGCCCAGATCAGATCTCAATCCAACAGAGCATCCACGGAACAGCTCCCAAGAACAGCGCCACTATTGTGAAACATGCTGGTGGCAGCACCACCTGGTTGCTTGTCTAATTTATTCATTCGGCTTTTCAGAATTATATATATACAGTATATATATAAATACTAAAAGACACTTTTAGATAGATTTTTGGAGGTAAATTTTTTTATTTATTTTTTAAGCTAGAGAAACAGGCGTATAATTTGTGAGATTCTCACCCTGAAAGAACACCAAGCACCAGGTTTAGGACGAAGAAGGAGCCAATAATGATGAGGGGAATGAAGTACATCCAGTTCCACGTGGGGCCCAGGGCATCATTAGTCTGAGGACATATCACACAACAGACTTATTAGCCTAGTTTTTTGACATTTTTTTTTTGTTGTTGTTGAAGAAAGTCCAACACAAAGCCACAGCAACCTTGGACACAAGCATATCTCTTCAATTGTTTATTGGACTATCAGACATCTGGTGCGATTTTCCTAAAACGGTGTGGGGTACAGTACATCAGTACAGTAGTTTGTGCTTTAAACATGAAAAGGAGTTAAAATTCAGTGTAATCAGAACAAAAAGATCCATCCACCCTCACACAGTGAGTCTGATGAACCTGTGTTGGTGTAGGTCTCCTGACAGCATAACAGCTCTTTCTCCCTCATAAACAAACATCATCAGTGCACTGAACTTCAGTAACATGATTCTTTTTATTACATAAAAATATTGATATGCTTCAAATCTAAGGGCTATTCACAGTGACAGACACACTATAGATTAGATTATTGGAATCATTAAAAAAAAAAAAGTGTTTTTAGCAGGAAATTCTTGACTACTTTATATTTTAGCCAACCCATGTCTGGTTAAAAAGGGTGCATTTGTTTTAGCTTTATAAAAATGCCACATGGGGCCTTCATTAGTTAAAGGACATATCGGACAACAGAAGCATGATTAGCCTAGTTTCTGAATCTGACGGAACATCCAAAACGGTAAATGCCAAAAACATACCAAGGTCAGACGAGATACACTTCATCTCTGAGGAATTGAGAAAGACATGGATCTTGACTGTTTTTTGGTCTGGCACCTACAGTAGGTGCTGGAATGAACTTTCGACTAAAGACCCATCTGTTTCTTAGGGATTTTTGGTCAACCTCATTCTTACTGATTGATAGATTCATTAATGGAACCTTCAATGTAAGTCACTTTGGATAAGAACATTGGCCAAATGCCATAAATATCCATGAAACACTGGTAAGGTTAATGCTAGGGGTTCGGGTTTGGGTGGATTTTACCAACAGAATTTCCATTTGCCTATGCCGAATTATAGACAAACAAAGGAGTGAAGAGAATCCAAAGTGGCTAAACAGTCCAAGATCCACAATCAGAATGTCCTACACAAAAAATAACAAATGGCTCAGCATCGCAAAAGTGATACAGCAGCCAAGACTTAAAAGAGCAAAGTGTACCTTCTGTGTAAAGCTGTGAATGAAGACATGAAGGGGAATTGGGTGAGATCAGTATCATGGAAATGGCTTAGTACTCAAGTCATGAGCCCATGACAAGCTGTAACTAGAGATTAGACACTGTTCGCATCTTGTCTTCTTACATTCCCCTAGATGATGTTAATTCTCCTATGCTCCGCTTATCTGTCTCTCTTCCTTTGATCCTAGATTGTTAAGTTCAAAATGATGAAAAGAATATACAGTACAGACCAAAAGTTTGGACACACCTTCTCATTCAAAGAGGTTGAATTTGTATTATGGCAAGAAAAAAGCAGCTAAGTGAGGACAAAAATGAGCGGCCATAATTATTTTAAGAAATGAAGGTCAGTCAGTCCGAAAAATTGGGAAAACTTTGAAAGTGTCCCCAAGCGCAGTCACAAAAACCATCAAGCGCTACAAAGAAACCGGCTGACATGCGGACCGCCACAGGAAAGGAAGACCGAGAGTCGCCTCTGCTGCGGAGGATAAGTTCATCCGAGTCACCAGCCTCAGAAATCGCAGGTTAACAGCAGCTCAGATCAGAGAGCAGGTCAATGCCACACAGAGTTCTAGCAGCAGACACATCTCTAGAACAACTGTTAAGAGGAGACTGTGTGAATCAGGCCTTCATGCTAGAATATCTGCTAGGAAACCACTGCTAAGGACAGGCAAGAAGCAGAAGAGACGCGTTTGGGCTGAAGAACACAATAAAGATCACAATAAAGAAAACTCTTTGAATGAGAAGGTGTGTCCAAACTTTTGGTCTGTACTGTACATATACATATCTAACCTCATATAGAGTATAAGTGGTACAGACAATGAATGGAAAGATGGATTCGGAAAACAGTCCATGGTTTATGGTCTGAAATGTTCAAACTATTCTGGCTTCTTTCAGGTTTAAAAATGTGATCCTAAATAAAAGTGGTTGATTTGTTTAAGTGATGTGAACATACATTGTAGAGAACAGCAGTCCAGCCCTCCATGGTGATACACTGGAACACTGTGAGCACTGCAAAGAGGATGTTGTCGAACTGAGTGATGCCATCGTTCGGGCCAATCCATGAGCCATTACAGTCGTACTTCTCCGGACACCTGCGCACGCCGCAGGCGAACTCCACTTCAGAGGAGTCCACTGTCTCGTTATCTAATGGCGATACAAACACCCAGCACCCGCCACCCCCAAAAAAATACATCTCACAACACAACAATGGAACGTTTTCTTAATTACACACCAAAGTGGTGCAATCTCAAACCAGACTTCAGCCCCATCTCCATACTGAATCGCAGTTCTATTATGTAATGAGGAGCCTAACCGAGGATGTCGTGTTGGGGAAGGCAGGTGTGGTGCAGCTTGCCGCTGTAGAACTCCAGGCCGATGATAGCAAACATCAGGATGGCGAAGAACAAGAGGAGGCCGATCTGCAGCAGAGGCACCATTGCCTTGATGATGGACTTCAGGACGATCTGCAAACCTGACGTCACAAGGCAAGTTAATTCCCCTTTCCTCTTACAAACAGTAAAGACAAACGATGCAATTCCGAAGCATCTCGAAGCATCAAATATTGATTAGATTTAGATTTGATCAGACTTTTGGCTAGTACTCAAGTTACAATGACATTTTATAAATGATGTAATGTGTTCACGGAGGCACGAAGGCAATTACAGCCAGAAATTCAAAGACGCGTTTGGTGCGGCTGCTGATGAAGGTGGCTGGCTTATTATGAAGATCAATGATAAGATATTCAAAGGTGGGCTATTTATAGTGAGCAGGATGTAATTGTTATTAATGAAAGAAACCAGAGAATGAGCTCAGAGAGAGAATTCCTCAGGATGCTCAGGATTCGTTGGATACCTAGTCTGGACCACATACTAGCTCGGGATTCATTTGGCCAGGTTCGGTATGCGCTAGGAGTTTGTAACGACGTAAACGTGGTTAACTCTACTGATTCCAATTGTACAGGTCACTACTTCAGGTAAACACAATGTGTAATTACGTAGATTGTAATTTTACACGAGTGAAACTTTATACTGTAGGTAGACAGGCAGACCTAGGGTTTTGTTAGCCAAAATTCGATTGTGAAAAATGAGCTTTCCAAAATAGAGCAAAAAACTTTGGTTGCTGGCTATCTTTAAAGCAGTGCTGCTCTTTTTGTGCGCTGAGCCAGAGAGACTTCAATAAACCAAGACTACTTGATTTTCAGCAGCACATGAGCCCCGTACTGACATTCCAGATGGGGCAGACAGGACTGCAGGACATCTTTAGGACAATACAGTCCAATCTTCAGGAGACCTAGAGAACTAGGAAGTCCTCAGAACCGATTAAGCCCAATCAGGGATTCATTCTTAAAGATAACCAGAAGACTTAGTGAACATAGGGAATGTTGTGTTTTTAAAGACATTTTACATACAACCGGACGGCTAGTCTGCATGTTCACTGGGATATCCTGATGAAAATTACACTTTAGTCTGACTAGCAAGTAGTTGCCAAAAAACACAAAGAACATACGTACTGCAAGACACATTATTTTTCACTTTCATTATAACCTGTCTAATCTAATTACTAAATGTGGACATAAGCAGCATTCGAAATGGTCAGGAATTAAATATTTAAACAATTTATTACTTATACATAGGTTAGAGCATTGGTGGCTCAGGTGGTTCCGTGAGACGAGTTTGAATCCCAGACAACACCCAAGAACCCAGCGAATGGACGCAGTGCATCCGTAGTGCTGGTCCCAAGCCTGGGAAGAATACTGTAGGAGTGTTGTGTCAGGAAGGGTGTAAAACTTGTGCTGAATTATATGCGGATTGTATGGTCTGCTGGTCTAATGGGTAATTAAACATTTCAAATCTCATGTTATTACATGAGATTGCTCTCGAGCTATATATTTAGAATCTGTAAATTAAATTAATTTGAAACACTTACTGGGAATTCCTGAGACGAGTTTGAGAGGTCTCAGGACTCGCACTGCTCTCAGAGTCCTCAGGTCCACTGGGATGTTCATGTGCGCTCCAGCCGTGGCCAAGATCCTGCGTTCAGTGCAATAAATCACACACACACACACACACACACACACACACACACACACACACACACACACACACACACACACACACAGATGCCTCATCACTGACCTATTTTCGAAGACTTCACACCAAAATCCAGAACACAAATATGACCAGTGTGATCTCACACATGCAAATTCATGTGTTTTGACCAAAGTCGTATCGAGTTTTAAAGGTTAAGGTGAGACAGTTTGAAAAGACTAAAAAAACAGATGAAGAAAACAGAATGCTGAGCGTTTCGTAAAGGGAAACTCCACCAAGAAATCCATGTAATATTAAAACATTTGCAAAATTTCGGGTTAGGTGGTGCTGTGTGTCCGCCAGTCTCCTAAGAAGATAGCAGATGGTTAAAATGCTAATGTCTAAGCAGGACATTGTTATTGCTCTCACAGTTACAATGGCATTTAAAAAATCTCAGCACTCTCAAGGAGCTAACCAGGATAAAGTGTTTACGTGTGAAAAAAAAAGGAATTACAAGATTTTGAATGAATAGATAATTAGAGGAGAATAACAGGATTTCTAGCACGGTTTGAATACATACAAAACTCTGCAGTAACGCTATATAAATGTGGAAATGGGGACCGTCGTTTTCCTGAGGTGTCGTTAATAACAGGTTACCGATAATTTCATGCACAAACACGACTCCCCATATGATTAGCATTTAATTTCCAATCACTCATGTGCCTCCGTCCTTCGCGTAAACAGTGCGAGGACAGATCTTCCGTATAACCAGACAACAATTCAGCTAGACGTCCATCATATCTTTCATAACGCCGTGTTTGTGAGTACAGTGAGGAGAAGAGAAGCTGCTTCACAGAGCAGCAAGGGAATGAGGTACTGTACAGCGGTAGAGAATGAGCGCATGCTGAGTGGGAGCAATAAGAAAAAGGCCGAGTGCGGGGGCGTCGAAGGGTGTTCAAGGCTCTGAACGAGTAAAAATGCACCGGTCTCAAGGTTATGAATCCAACCGGAACATTGTGTGTGGTTGTTATTCAAGAAAATGGCTGTGCTGTACACTGAGGCCACGAGTCACCAACAGATCAAAGCAACAGATTCCGTTATATAAACCGAAGAAACTGGATGAAATAAAATAAAAAAATGTAACGAAAATTTGAATTTTAAAACATACTTCCCATAAATAATATTTTCACCCATATACTTATTGTCATATACAGAGTTGAATAAGACTTAAATAAAAATAATAATAAAAGTGTAAAGCTGGCGTTTCAGGATAAAAATTATTTGGGTGGACGTAAGATGACTAATAAAACACTATCTGTCTGTTTGTCTGTTTGTTTGTGCACGCATTATGTAAAAAACTACTGAACGAATTGTAATGGGCTTTTCACAGGTGTATTTGGCCGGGCTTGAGGTAACATACAGACTTTGTTTCATCACAACCGGCCCACAGGGAGAGAAGATATGCAACTTTGAAATTTAAATGGAAAACACCCTGATATCATAAAAAAATCGACCTTGAAAAAAATAATTAGTTCTCAAAATTCAACAGATGGCGCTGTACGTTTTTAAATTTGTGCTTATGAATGTGAAATTCAATTCCACGCAAACGAAGTCGCGGGCACATCTAGTAAATAAATAAATAAATAAATAAATAAAAAGGGCACGGGAGGCTTTTAGGTCAGAAGCAACTGGAAAAAGACATTCAGGAACCTTTCCTTAACAATACAAGGAACGGTCACGTTAAACCAGGACTTGTGTTGAAGCTTGAGTTGAAGATTGACATATACAGATGACTTGAAGCACAGGATGGCGATGAGACTCTTAGAATAGTGCAAATGTTTTAAAGAAGGCCAAGGTGGTTCAGAGCCCAAAGTACACATTCCTTTATATATTCAGTGAGTGGAATGGCAGATCCTTAAGAATTGATGGATAACTTATCGCCATCTTGTGAAGGAGACACATCTGTTCTCACAGTCATTCACCAACACCACTGGCATGTTACAGGAACTCGGCGGGGAGTTATTGCCACATCCCCATTAAAAGGGGACCTCGCTGTCACGGCTGGCTGAGAGAGTGAACCCAATAGCAGAAAAACAGGCACCTTTTAAGTTTAATTTTATTTACACACAGGAACCTTGGTAAGCAGGTGCAGCAGGAGCAGAGGAGAGAAGCAGTGCGTGTGTGTGGGAAACAGAGAATGCCTGGAGTGAATTGGGAAGTCCCTAGTGACGACGCTGGAGGCGGAGTTATGACGCAGTGGGCAAGAGACCAAGGGCTTGATCTGGGAGACGTGAAACGAGGGGTTTATCCAACGCATGGTGGAGGGAAGACGAAGTCTCACAGTGCAGGGGTTGATGACTTTAACAATTGCGAATGGGCCAAGGAAGCTGAGGGACAGTTTGCGAGAGATGGTCTTGAGAGGGATATTACGAGCGGACAACATGACCCTTTGGCCCACTCGATACAGCGGAGCCCTGGAACGACGCCGGTCAGCTTGTCGTTTGAAGGCTGAGATGCTCTGGCGAATCTTCGACCTTGCATTTAACCAAGTTCTCCGGCATCGACAAACGAAGGCTTTAGCAGAAGGGACCGAGACCTCCTCCTCCTGAGAGGGGAACAGGGGAGGCTGGTACCCGAGACAACACTGAAAAGGTGAGAGGCTGGTGGCCGACGTGGGCAAGGAGTTGTGAGCGTATTCGATCCATGGGAGCATCCGACTCCAGGAACAGGGCTCCTTCGAGGTCATACACTGGATGGCTGTTTCTAGATCCTGGTTGGCTCGCTCCGTCAGGCCGTTAGTCTGTGGGTGATATCCCGAAGATAGACTAGGCGTAGCACCAATTAATTTACAGAAGGCAGACCAGAACTGTGCAGCAAACTGGGGCCCACGGTCTGACATAATGTCTGTCGGGAGTCCATGTAGCCGGAAAACATGAGTGATTAGCAGTTCAGCAGTCTCTTTAGCGGTAGGGAGACTAGACAGGGGAACGAAGTGAGCCGCCTTGGAAAAGCGGTCCACAACCGTGAGGATGCAGGTGTGACCTTCTAAGTCTGGAAGTTCGGTGACAAAATCTAGAGCTATGTGAGACCAGGGTCGGTGCAGGATAGGGAGAGGTCTGAGATAACCAGCAGGTGGCTTATTACTGGTTTTATTTCTAGTACAGACATCGCAGGCACTCACAAAACGGCGGGTGTCGTCCCTCATGGTGGACCACCAGAATCGTTGCTGGATAAGGGCTAGTGTGCGTGCCGCCCCTGGGTGACAGGCCAGCCTCGAGCCATGCCCCCATTCCAGGACACAAGGTCGTTCTGCCTCAGGGACAAAAAGTTTGCCTGTAGGTGTTTCTGGAGGAACAGGTTCCTGGTTGAGCGCCGTCCTGACCCATAACTCGATGTCCAGTAGTGCTGCTCCTACCAGACATTGAGGGGGCAAAATGATGGCCTCGGATGCTTGATCATGAGCTGGGGAAAACTGGCGGGAGAATGCATCCGGTTTGGTATTCTTTGAACCCGGGCGATAGGACAGGGAGAAATTAAAACGAGAAAAGAATAGGGACCACCTCGCTCTTCGGGAGTTGAGGCGTTTGGCTGTCCTGAGATACTCTAGGTTCTTGTGGTCCGTCCAGACCAGGAACGGGATCTCTGTCCCCTCTAGCCAATGCCTCCAATCCTCTAACGCCAGTTTTACTGCCAGTAGCTCTCAATTCCCTATGCTGTAGTTCCTTTCCATGGTCGGTGAGAGAAAAAACAGCAAGGGTGCAGCTTGTTATCCTTAGGTGACCTTTGCGATAATACTGCTCCTACTCCAGAATCTGAGGCATCCACCTCAACAACGAACTGAAGCGAATGATTAGGCTGTTGTAGAATAGGGGCCGAGGTAAATCGTGTCTTTAGTTCCCGAAATGCCCTGGCTGCTTGTTCCGTCCATGCGAATGGGCTTTTTATCAAGGTCATGGAGGTGAATGGCATGGCTACCAAACTATAGTCACAGATAAATCGCCTGTAAAAATTGGCGAAGCCCAGGAAATGCTGGAGGTCCTTACGGGTGGTTGGAACGGCCCAATCAGTAACTGCTTGAAGCTTGGCGAGGTCCATCTGGATCTTCAAAGGAGCAATAATGAAACCCAAAAAGAAAATGAGAATGAGAGTGTTGCGATGAAATTCGCATTTCAAGAGCTGGTTCTCAAGAAGCCTCTGAAGTACCTGGCGAACATGTTTTGTGTGTTCCTTCTAGAGAAAATCTAGATAGACAAAGGCAAATACATTGATGAAGTCCCTAAGAATGTCATTGACCAGAGCTTGGAAGACTGCCGGTGCATTAGCCAACCCGAAAGGCATGACCAAATACTCGTAATGACCAGACGGGGTGTTGAAGGCGGTTTTCCACTCGTCTCCTTCCCTGATCCTAACTAGGTGGTAAGCACTGCGGAGATCCAACTTGGTGAAGACTTGAGCTCCCTGCAGGAGGTCAAAGGCTGTGGACATCAGGGGCAATGGATAGCGATTCTTGATGGTGATGTCGTTAAGTCCTCTGTAATCAATGCAAGGGCGTAGAGACCCATCCTTCTTGGCCACGAAGAAGATGCCTGCCCCAGCAGGAGATGATGAAGTCCTGATGATTCCAGCAGCTAACGATTCGGATATGTATTTGTCCATGTCTCCCCTTTCGTGTTGGGAGAGTGAGTACAGACGCCCCCTGGGTGGAGTAGTGCCTGGAAGGAGGTCGATTGCACAGTCATAGGGTCGGTGGGGGGAAAGAGAGATAACCCGAGACTTGCTGAACACTGCCTTGAGATCAGCATAGCATGCAAGGTCATACACATTAGTCAGTCCGATAGTAGCTGAGGTACTGAGGGGCAAAGACGAGAGAGAAATCCGAGAGACAGGCAGGGTCGCGAACGAGACTAAAACATATGAAAAAACACTGGGCAAAGAAAAACACGAGGCACACGAGTAAGCCACTGTGGCACTGAATGGTTCTCTCTGTGTGCTTAAAAAGCCGAGAGATTGACTGATCACGTTCAGGTGTGCGTGAGCAACAGGTGAGCTTGCAGGGAGAAAAAACCTGGAGTGGAGTCTAGGCTCTGGAAGTGCTGGGTTGATCTGGCTGCCTTGTGACACTCGCTCCATTAAAGGAGTTCCTGGGAGGTCAGTGTTTCAGACAAGCAGCCTGATAATGGCTCCGGTGGACTGAGAAAACTTTCCACCTTGATAGGACGCAAGCCCAAAACACTGAAACGCTAAGTGCATTAATGTAGCAGGGGATTATATAGAGAAATAAACAGATTTTTCCTCCTTTTAAAACAGTGTTCTGTTAATCTGCATGGTCAAAAGTCCTGGTTTGACTTGAACACCTCTCGCAACACAATACTCTGTACAGTAAGTAAACAGTGGTAAGGCTGCTCACAGAGCTAATATAGCAGCAAATAAAATCTATGACAAATGCTTGTAGATTCTTCTGAGAGCAATTCAAACACCATCGACTCAATCCCACTGAGTATTCCTGGGGATAACTCTCAGACTTATACTGTATGGTTTCCTTTAACACGATCTCTACCACTGCATAATGTTTGATGAATCCTCCCCTGGGGAAAATAACAGTACAGAGGATCTGATTCACTGTAAAAAAATATAAATGGGATCTTAATAACGCTTGGAAAAACGATGCTGATTCACTAAATGGGTCTATGGAGAATTGTATTTGTAATAAATATAGACAATCTGCGGCGTCTGTACCTGAAAGCTGTACAAAACGACTGCCTTTGGTATATTGGTGTTTTTTTATAACCAAACCCTGACTGATACTTATTCAAAATTATTTAAAATGATCCTAGCTTACGCTAAAACTAATTTCAGATTTTTAAAGCAGTGGGGATGAATACTTTTCTCTTTTTTATTTCATTTATAAATACATTTACAAACTACAGTGGAACCTCGGATTGCGAGTAACGTGGTTTACGAGTGTTCCGCAAACCGAGCAAAGATTTTTAATACATTTTTAATCGGAAACCGAGCAAGTATTAGTTTACGAGCGCCGAGTATCATGTATCACGCATGCGACTCTTATTTTGACACCAAGCGTCACTCTCTCACCTGTGTGTGTGTTTGTTGTGAAACTTAAAAAGCAAGATGGGGAGAGGGGGAGGAGTGTTACTGTGTAAAACGAGGTGAGGGAAGGGGCTAATTCCACACACACAAACACACACACGGCGCCTGCGCGCAGCAACGGAAACACTTATCTGTCGGGATTTATTTGTACTTTTTTTTAAGGTAAAGTGCAGATTAATTTGTTTTATTTTAATTTTATAGTTTGCATTAATTATTTTTATGTATTTATTTTTTGGAGCTGTGGAACGAATAATTAGAGTTTTCATTATTTCTTATGGGAAATGATGATTTGGTTTACAAGTGTTTTGGAACACGAGCCCACTTCCTGAACGAATTATGCTCGTACTCCAAGGTTCCACTGTAGACATTCTACTGATCCTTTGTGAGATGAACTGAACATTGATCACCAGCTATACACCATTAAACTGGTAACAGGACCGATGAGTCACCTATATTCGTGGGAACCAAATGCCTGCTTGTCTGGTCCAACCCCACAGAAAGGTCAATGCAGCACAAATACCCACCAAAAGGCAATGCTTACCATAGGTCCAAGGCCACCAACTGGAAAGAGGCCAAGGCTTTCAATCTCAATCCAATCAAGCGTCCATAGGATGCACCGGACAGTTAAATTCTTGGAGGCCCCCTCCCTTCCTGGTGCCAGAAACCACAGGACACCCATAGAGCCCTGGACAGCCAGGGGTCAGTGGTCAGTGGCTCCGGACTGAGTGCTATGACTGACCGGTATATCTACATCAAATGACGAAGAATTGATCCTCAGAATAACTCTCTCTCATTTGATGTAGATACTCAGATTCATCTCTTATTCACATTATTGATATCTTCAGATTCAACCCAGACCTTTGCTAGAGAAAAGTTCTAACTCAAGTGGATCCTCAGTCTCTACTTTGACACACTTGAGTTAGAACATCAGATGCACAAGATTTGATGCTGCCTCCCTTTATCTAGATCCTTGGATTCAACGTCTAATAGTTCTGGATTTGCAGATTTGCCTCATTTGATCTAGACCTTCATGTTTGGTTGTAGTTCATTTTATCCAGATATTTGTACTTGATCGCTTGACCTATATCATTAGGATTGGACTTTGTTCCACTTGATGTAGATCCTTAAATTTTATTCTGACTCTAGATCCTCAGATTCATCAGCACCTTACCTGATTTGGATCGAATCTGCCTCACTTGATTGAGATCCTTGTATGTGACCCTTCCTTACTTGTATGTTGTTTTGGATAAAAAAAACATCTGATAAATGAATCACTCCAAACTAAATAAAAATGTAGTAATGATTTCCTACATAGGTGCAAGTCAATTCAAGAACCATGGCAACAGGCTGAAGATTTAATGACCAGACGTTCATTGTTGGTGAAGAGAAGATGTTGTTTTTGATTTATTTTGCTGGTCCACCTACATCTGTCCACAAAATCTGTCCACTTTCCTTCCAAGCCACATTAGATTTGATTTGGATCTGAGCATAATATGTGTCTTTCTTATATCATCGGAAAAAGACACTTTTAGTCTAGACACCCAAATTAACGTCTGACAAAGACTTCATTTTTACATTTTGCTGTGCATATGTGCTCACTCGAAAGGATTTCATGCTATAAGTTGTACCAGCAATGATTCACAAACTAAGATGAATATTAACTTTTTTATTATCATTTTCATTAGGAATAGCACTCAATAAGAACATTTTGTCTTTTTTAAAAATGTGTCCTTCTCAGAAAAAAAAAAACAGTTTTGAATAGATCTTGATATACCTACTGTAGATAGAACAGCACACAAAGACCGAGGCTGATTAAACAACAACAACAAAAAAAAACTGAATTTAGGCAGACATTGCAAAGACACCTGGAACATGCTGATCACAATCACTGCAGTAAAGCAAAAGAAGTGAAAGGATAATAGACTGCTCGGTTTAATGGAGTTGACATGCTAATTTTAATCACCGTGTGACAGCTTATTTGTACAGTTATGTCTAAAACACAAACACCATGGAAACCATATTTTAAGCTTCTCTTAACCTTGCATGAGTACAGAGTAGAACATAGGCTCTATGTTTTCATAGACAGATTTGTGTCTTATTCATGTCTGGGACCCCGACATCGTCATCAGCCTACTCCCTTTAAATAACCTGGACTCGATGCTCAGTATTAGTTAGGTTGCTATAAATAAAACTATACTTAAGTTTGTCAAGTGGTTGCATGTATCCATTGGGTTATACTTGACGTTGTATGTATCCATTGGCTCCTATTGGTTTCTACTGCACAATGCATGTATCAAATGGTTTCCACTGGACAATGATTGTCTCCAACGGTTTCTTTTGGAAAATGCATGTATACACTTGTTTACTTTGGACACTTCATATATCCATAGGCTTACACTGCAAAATTTTTCATATCCATTGGTTCCCATCGGACAAAATATATATCCAAAGACTTCCATTGGAAAATAAATGTAGCCATTGGTTTCCTTTGGATACCTACTGGCGTCCATTAGAAAATGCATATATCCAATGGTTCCTATTGGACAATACATAAATCAATTGGATACCATTGGAAAATGCATGCATCCGTTGGGTTTCATTGGACATTGCCTATTGCAGGCAGATATGAATGGGGCGGGGGGGGGGGGGGGGGGGGGGGGTGGGTGGGTGTTTAAAAAGTGATACATTTACAGCACTTGCCAGACGGTCTTATCCAGTGCACCTCACAGATTCACTGAGCAGTTGAGGGCTCACAGCCTTGCTTAATGGTCTAAAAAGGGTTAGGTTGGTGCTGAGATTTCACAACCTTGTTATCTAGACTTGGAAATATGATCAGTGTTAATATAAAAAAATGTTGCCTACTAAGGCTGTCTGCAAAGACAAAGTTTGTCAATCAAATTGTTACATTATTAAAGATTAACAGGTAATTGGTATTTGATTTCGATTTACTTGGATCTTGTCTCTTTAGGGTTAATGATTGTTGGTGCGTCAAACCTGACAATGTATTTCCATAGATATCAAAATACCATCTTAACTGACTTATATGACAGCAAGACATCAAATGAAGCAGTTTTACATGGTTATATTTAATGTTAATCCGATGTTTTACTTTGTAAAATAAAAAAATGGTGTCAAATTAAAATAAATATCACGTCTTCCTTCCCGATATGCCCTGTTGCAGGAAATCTGGCTATTGTACAATTTGCACTATCATGATGTATTCCAAACCTGACATAGAGCTCAGCACCACATTCCAACCCGATGATTTCAGCACACATTGTTAAGACGCTTTCTTTCAGACTTTGTCGAAGGCTTCAAATTAATGATCACGGCGCGAACATGCATGCCACCCTCGTCCTGAATGGAAGTTTTATTTATTTATTTATTTATTTATTTAGCCTTTTGTCATGAAGTTGTCTAACTATGCGGCATCTCTTTCAGAATATCGAAAAGGGGGAAAAAAATTGCACCTGACACGTCCAAGCTTTGAATTCCTAACATGAACAGAATTTGCCCTCACCCACACACGTACACCTACGTGCCTGCACAGCAACGAGCTGTTAGAGGCCAAGGCGATATCAGAAGGGGGGGGAGAGAGAGAGAGGAGGGGACGGCCGTATCAACACCGAGCTGTGAATCATCAACATAACTCTAGCAGTTGCAGAGCATTTGAAAGATTTCCAATTGATTTATTTATTTATTTATTTATTTATTTATTTATTTATTTAACAAGTTAAAAATTTTGAGCCTGTAATTCCAGACTAATGAGTGCTACATTTTTTTTTTCTTTTTTTATGGTTTCTTTAATGACGTGACAAACAGATGTTAGAAATCACCTAATTATATAGTGAGCTGGGTTTGCCTGGGATTCTGACATATCGGAAGTGCACTGGGCTACCAAGAAAAGGACCAAAGTTTTACCAAAAAATTTAATCTTACACGCTTAAAGAATCTTGAGCTTGGAGGAAATCCCAATCCTGGCTTGCATTTTTCCATGTAAAACCAGGTTATGATGGTATTACCCATCAACAAAGAACTAAAATTGATCTCAGTTAATCTCAGAATAATAATAATAATAATAATAATAATAATAAAAAAAAACCCTCCTTATGTTAACTGATACCCTTTATTAATAAATAATACAGTCATTCAAATCATCACCAGCTGCATCACATCATGTTTTTCTCGTCTTTAATATTTTAGATATGGGCTCCCATGCTGCTGTCTGAGTAATGAGGCCTATCTTCAGACTCACAGGCTGCCATGACTGTCAAAGATTGCACTTTTGGTCATTTCACGACTCACGGCTCGACACAAACAATAACACTTTTTAGTGCTACTTAGTGCTGAGACTTTTTATTTATTTCGGCTGACTGTGAAACACTTAGTCAGACATGCAAAAATGACTCAGATCTCCACCTTCGGCACGATCGCGGAAAAGAAAGTCAGCTCTTTTACTCAATTCCAGCTAGAGACTTTATGGAAAATGAATGAATCATGACCAGGTATTTCACTTAATACCTACTCAAGAGGAGTGTTCGCTGGGCTGTGCTACACATGCAGGCATAAAGCTTGCATCCAGCATCTCTGGTGATAAAAGCTTAGTCCGATAGGCGTCAGCTGACAGATGGGTGGCCAAATTTTCGTTCATAACCGTCACTACAGCTCTGGAGCTTCACCAGAACAACACCCTGGCAGAGATGGCAGTTTACTGCAAGGCCAGACACACATGTGTCACTCCAAGAGACAATTTACTGTAGTATAGTAAATCTTCCTAGAGGCGGCACAGTGACATAGTTGTTAACACTGTCACCTTGCAACTCCAAGATCCGGGTTTGATTTCCGTCTTGGAGTCTGTGTGCATGGAGTTCGCATGTTCTCCCTCGGTGGGTTTCCTCTGGGTGCTCCGGTTTCCTCCAGCAGTGCAAAGATTAGGTTAATTGGTGTTCCCAAATTACCTATAGTTTGCGAATGAGTGTGTAAGTGTGTATATGTGAACCCAATCACATCATGCCCTAAGTCTCCTGGGATAGGCCTCAGTCCTCCCATGACCACGTGTACAGGATGAAGTGGTATAGCAGATGAGTGAGATAATGAAATCTTTGAGAGACTGGAAACCTATACGGACATGGAAGTTCAAGCTCAGACTTATAGAAGGGACCTTGGAGCTACGAAGTGCTAACATTACTCACTACACCACCACGCAGCCCTATATACCGTTATACAGTCTTGAGTCACAGTACGGCTTAACAGACTAAGAACATTGCTCTGGAACTGCTCAGGGACAGCGACTGGACTGAAAATGAGATCCAAAAACGTGGCAAAAATGAGAGAAGTATTCCTCAAGACTACAGTAAAAATGCAAGAAGCAAAATATTAAGATTGACAAAAAAAAAAAAAAGCATCTCTCAAGAGTTCTCTGAATAGCTTCAACAGTTGAGTTTGCCGTTCTGATGTTTGATCTGGTTTGTATGCCATGATACTGGAGGAGCAAAATGGACAATTTTCTCTGTGTGTGTAAAATGGAAAAATAAAACCACTTAATTTATTACAAAATTTAATTAAATGCAACTTGAATCAGTCAGTTGATTTTCTGGGAGTTTGACTTTCTCCAAACGCCACAAAACATGCAGGTAAGTGCGTTTACTCTAAACCGGCTCTTGGTGCCTGCGGTAGTTCAGTGGTTAAGGCATTGGTCTATGGTTCGGAAAGTCCCAGGTTCAAATCCCATTATTACCAAGCTGGGCTCTTGAGCAAAGCCCTTAACCCTCAACTACTCGCATGTCTAATGAAAGACAGATCTAAGTTGCTCTGGATAAGAGCGACACTTTTGCAAATGCCTACGGTGTGAATGCCCGATGGACTGCAGTCTACTCTAGTGTGCATTTACAATTCAGTCCCAGTATTCCTGGGATAGATCCTGGACTCATCTCCAGTCTGACCAGGAAAAAAATGCTAACGTAAGCGAAATGAAGAACCACGGCACTTACTGGAATGGTAAGGAAACTTCTTTAGAAGTGAGAGTCAAAGCTCTAATCCAAAAAAAAAATCATTTCAGGTCTTGAAAATAAGTAGCTTTTTCAAAAAAACCCCAATTTCATCATGTGAAGGGCTTTCCAGGCTTCAGCACGTATTGCACTTTAACTGTCACATGACTGCCTAATTTAATACAAATGCCAGAGGCTCAGCACGACAGAAACGTCTGTGCCCACATTTCAGCCCTTCATTGACATTCTGTCATTCACCACAGTCTAAATTCAATCTTGCCAGAAAACCCGGCTTACCTTTTTTTCGTTTGCTGAGGAAGCCCTGACTTATTCAAGCAGCGTTCACCATTTTTAGCACTTTACACTCTCAAGCAGGAGTAATACAAAGACACGAAGCATGGCATTCAGCCCATTCGGCCCAGGGGGCAACGCTAACCTCCGACAGGGGGGCCACTTACGAAAAAACGCAAGTGCTGCCAATAAAAGAGTGTTATACAGAAAGGAATATTATGGTGTATTAAATATAAACTTTCTCTACACGCGTTCCCCTTAGACTTCAGCGCAGAAGAATATCAAATTAGCTCGGCGTGTCTCTGCAGATTTGCTAGAGGCGATTCATTAATTCCAGATGAAATGACAGCCGCGAGCCGTGGTCCACTGGCCTTGTTTCCGGTCCCGGCGGACCGGGATGACACATGTGTAGTTTTCTTTTAAGTCTGACTTACTTTTTTTCTGTGTCGAAGGAGGCCGTGCGTGTGTTGGCTGAAAGTGTGTCAGCTGCGTACAGGGGGGGGAAACTGGGTTACATTGCAAGGGGTTGTGGGATTGTACTGTTTAAGGGCAAGTGTGATATAACAGGTTCGAGCTCTACAATGAAGAACACCTTCAGCATCCAACTCTAGACTCTGATTACAATTGGAGGAGTTTCAGGGCTCCTAACACTGTCCGTAATGTACAGTAACCCCTTTGCTACGCCAACTGATGCACAGTGACTTTTTATTTTTAATAAGTGTGTTATTATATCGAGGCCACAGGTTATTATATTGAGGCCATGACTTAATATGCTGTGGGATGCTCATGGCTTCCAGTTTATTATTCGGAGGAAACGGGCAAAAAAAAAAAAAAGTGTATTTGCTTTGAGAATTCACTTGATATCAAGAGTCGCTATAGCCATTTCATAACAGCAGTGACTCCAGTATGTCTTACACATCGTTTCAATATTGTTGTCGTCGGTCTTTCGGCTGCTTCCGCCGAGGGGTCGCCCTAGCGGATCATCTTGGCACAGGTTTTTACTCCGGGTGCCCTTCCTGAAGTAACCCTCCTATTTTAGTCTAATATTATCAATCATCTCCATGCTTAGGTTTCTCCACGCTCTACTCACTTCTTTGTCTCTCACTAAGTTAAAAGTACTGCACTTATAATAGCTCTTAGAAAACACTCGCTTATTTTGTTCTGGGTCATGGGAGCCTATCCCAGGGTATTCAGAGCACTGGGTGGGGTACACCTGAGACGGAATGCCAATCCATTGCAGGGTACACAAGTACACGCCGACTCACACAATCCAGAGAAATTTGGAAATGCCAATTAGCCGAGCCCGCATGTCTTTGGCTTGTGGAAGGAAACTGGAGTACTCAGAGGAAACCCACCAAGCATGGGGATCAAACCCTTGACCCAGGAGGTGCGAGGTCACAAGAAGGCCACCTCATAAATGCATGAATTTATCTGCACTCATTATAAAAGTATAACCTTAACATGACATAATGGCTAGACAATTAATGGCTAGGAAAAGCCTCAATGCTACAAGTTGATGGAGGTTCAAGTTGACCTCATAATGAACTGGAATAACCAGGTTTTTGCATTTTACGAAGAAAGTTTTCAAGACTTTAGGGCAGTGTGGGTACTGTACATGCCACCCACGGTACGTAATCCCTTAACGAAATAAACTTATATAAGTATTGGACGAAACCTACTGCAAAAGCCTAGCATCATCGCACCATGAGGCCTGAGGTCATGAAGTTAGACGTCTTTGTCGGCAGTTGGAATTTTAAAAGCGAAAGCTTTTCGCCAATTTTCTTGTCTTCACATAATGCATTAGTCAAGCCACAGATATAAGATTATTATGATGCTTTCAGAGTTGAATTTAATTACAACGTCATGACTAATTGCAAGCTACTGTATGGTCATCATTACACTCAAGTCAAACTGCTTTATTTATTCCCTCTTAAGCCTGACTGACGAAAAAAAATAAAGCCACCAGAGTAAAAAAAAACAAAAAAAACAACAACAAAAAAAAAACCAACGTGACTGTAACATGTGTCTCTTATGTGCCATTTCTACCTCGACACCTTTAAACTAGAGTGTGGGAGCAGAGCAGCTTCTGAAGCCAACGTCTTGGCTGAGTTTCACTTCATCTCGTCTGCTGACTGGCTGACGTCATTAGACCTTTGCCAAAATTCTGTTTGGAAGGATGAAGCCTCTCATTCTCATCGGCACTGGAAAGCTCTAAAAGCCTCAATAAGGAGGATTTCAGGACTATATCTCCCACAAACACACACACACACACACACACACACACACACACACACACACACACACACACACACAAACAAAAGGAATATGGGTCATTAGAATGATAAGGTGTCTTCCTTAAATTAAATGGAGATTAAACCGAGAGCCGTTTCAACTATGCATGAAGGAATTTACACAACAATCAGTCTAGACATCCTTTGCTCAGATTTGAAGTAGATAAATCACAGTTAACTAAACGTGACATCTTCTTGTCCATTCTGACGTGGGGTTGTATTTTGCGACAGCAATATGTGAAAGAAAGCATCAATTTATACAACAATTGAACTCCACTTGATGGCCTAGTGGTTCGCACTGTCGCCTTGCACCTCCAGGGTCGGGGTTCGATTTCCTCCTCGGGTCTGTGTGCATGTTCTCCCTGTACAGTACTTGTTGGGTTTCCTCCAAGTACTCCAGTTTCCTCCCACAGTCCAAGATTAGGCTAACTGCCGTTTCCAAATTTCCCATAGTGTGTGTGTGTGGCCTGCATTGGATTGGCACCATGCCTTGTGCCCTAAGTCTCCTGGGATAGGCTTCAGGCCTCCAGCGACCATGTATACATGATCCAGCAGTATGGACGGTGAACTCTATTTTATGCAAACAAAGCTACATGAGCTCCCATAATCATTAGCATGAGCCGTTAACTCCTGCATCTGACTCTTCAATTCACATTATTAATGACTCAAGTGTCTCAGTCCCATTTTAGAAAGCTGAACTTAATTCCCTGTAAACGACTATAAAAACAACTTCCTAACCTGGAATCACTTCAGACTTTGGAACGCTGCAAAACCTACGCGTAGCGACGCCCCGGCTAAGAAACTCCGCACCAGCTGACAGCGTTACTCACTGCCACTTTCTAACTGATAAGCGGCAAACGGCCTTAAGGGAAGGACCGCACGGAGAAACTCTCAAACAAGAAAAACTCAGGAAGATAACAAGATGTGAAACTTCCAGTAAGTGACAGTAAGCAACAACATGCCCACCAACTGGAAGCTCATTTCCACCTCCACAAGGAGAACCTTATGGTAGATAGTGGCTTACCAACAAGCTCTCACCTACCAATCTTGTTAGCTTCGTATATTTATGTTCCTTACTGGTTGAGGAACATAATATGAAATGATTGGTTGGATATCAGGACAAACTGGGTACATGATAGAAACCTATATAAACGTTCATCAACTTACTTCAAAATCTGGTGGCTGGAATAAGGACTGGTTTTGCCGAGCTCAACAACTTTAGATGAGAGGCAAGCCAAGTCAAGATGCCATGATATTTGACTATGCAGTATAGTGTCATTTTTCTCCCCGGGTTTTAGATGCATTTTGTTTCATTCTGTTCAATATTCCACGTTTGTGAGCCGAGTGTCAAAATTTTTCCAGGCCAACTGCATCACATAAACTAGAGAGAATACCTCAAACTGTCCCCGGAATAAATGAGAAAAAAGAGACATAGCTTTCCTCAGCTTTTGCATGAAAACAAGGTCACTGGTGTGTGCAGTGTAAACCCTGGCAACGAGAAACACTCAAAGCGTTTAAGGGCATTCGTTTTGTCAACTCATTTATTAAAAAATGTATTGTAAGTTTATGTTGTTGAATGTACGCTTAATGGACTGAGCAGGAACAATTACTATTTGAAGTCACTGTTGTTTCGACTTAGGTTAAGTTTCTGTATCCTATGTACATTTATGGTATTTGGTCATAACGACGCCCTTATCCAAACAAACAAAAAATCTCATTATACATATGAGCACTTGAGAGCTCGACAGTGGCAACCTCATGGTGCTGGTGTTTGAACCTGGGACCTTCTGATCAATAGCCCAAAGCCTTAACCGCTGAGCTGTACCTGCTCCCTTATTACAACACATTAACGCTTTTTTTACACATATTCAAGCTTGTTAGGAAGCAGCCAAGATACACCCTCTCTGGAGGAGATAGGGTTAAGAGACTCTGTGGAATCTCAACAGTGTTGGAGCTTAAACCCCCTGACCTTCTAGTTGATAACCTTAACCATTGGGGTTTCATAGTTATGCACAATTTCACTCTTCACCATCAAACCTCAGATGTTTGCAGTTGCACTTACTACCTGAGAAAAAAAGATTTAAAATGTTTGGGTAGGTTATGAGGTAACCAATGAGAGTGCGATTTGAAGGATGGCCAATGCAAAAAAAAAAAAAATTCAAGTTGATTCAGCTTACACATATTAATGTAATGAGCGATAGACTTAGATAAGTACAACACAGAAACGATAATGCGATACAACTATCTTTTAAAGAAATTCATTTTGGGCTAACAGCATACGTTTCTGAAGTGCAGACCTTGCTCACTCCATAACCCGCTTTCCTTCTCCTGATCTTTGCAGTGTGTCCTACAGCACAATACCACTTGTTCTCTAAACCGTAGACTTACACAATGTCTTTAACCGTGTGGACATACAGTATCAGATTTTCTTCAGACGAAACAAGATCTTGTCGGACGCATAATATTTTTCATGAGGTGTGATTCTTTCCCCGATAGACCACTATTGCAGTTCATATTTTTTGGTCTCTACTGTATGCGCTGTGATAATAACTCTATGGAGCTAAATCACACAGCTCACACACCTTCTTGAAAGTTGAGCAAATCAGTGGAAAATATGTAACTTAAAGGTTGTCATTATTATTTCAATGGAGATTAGAATGCATAATGTCGCAAACATTTTTGTTGTGTAAATGATGCGTTTTTGCTCAACCGCCACCTATGACCGAGCCATCCCCCGCAAATAAAGACCTGTTTCATCACATGAAAAAAAAGTTTCCCTAATCAAGAAGGTATTGTCCAGTTGAGCACACAGTCGGACCGACTGTACATGCCCAGGTTACACCTTTCAGAATCCGGGATCGGACCGAAATAAAGGACAGGCGAGATTATCCAGGAATCGTTTTTGGTAAGAATCCAGTCTTACTCAGAGCTCCGGCAGCTTGTTCTGTCGCATAGCTACCAGCAAATCAGTCTGATGATACCGCTTTTATATAAGCCTGAACGAAAACGAGGGGAGGGTTGTGATGTCGGTGTGAAAGTACGCAGTACGCAGTCTTAATGCTTGCATTTCTCTGCACAGACCGGAGCTCTGCACAAGTAGGAGGAATATGAACATGAAAGAGAACATAGGTTTGGTGTGAGGCTTTTCATATTGCTGGCTGCGGTAATTAATAGGTGGGAAAGCTAACATTTTAAAATATACAAGGGGTGTTCAAGTCAAAATGGGATTTTGGATTGCGGTGAATAATAGGAGACAGTTATGAGAGTAAAAACTCCCTTTTTATTTCTCTATATAGTGGTCAAAAGATTTATGCCTGCTTCAAGCCTCCCAGGAACTCCTTTAAAAGCCCAAACATGTGGAAACGGCTTGGAGCGAGCTCAGGACTGGACAGGGGATGTGGCAGTAACTCGCAGCTGAGTTCCCGCAATGTGCAAGCGGTGTTTGTGAAGGATTGTGTGTATAGTTCCCATAGACAGATGTGTCTCTTTTACAATTTGGCGACGAGTTATCTGTCGGATTAGAAGAATCAGGCGTTCCGCTTGCCGAATGTTCACAGGAACGACTGCAGTGTGCTTCGAGACACAAGTCCCAGTCTGACTTTAACGCCCCTTGTAATAGATGTAATTAGATGATGATTAGAGGTGTTAGGGGTAACATTGGATTGATGGGGTGGGGCTTAGCTCTAATAGCACATGTACATACCGGATACTCTGGAAAATTTCATTGACGGTGAGAGAGAGAGGGATATCACTTACCCGCTTAGCACAACAATAAAGTCCATGACGTTCCAGCCATTTCTCAGGTATGAGCCCTTGTGGAAAACGAACCCAAGAGCTAGCAGCTTGATCCCAGCTTCGAAACAGAAGATCCCAATAAAATAGGGCTCTGTCTTCTCCTGTTGGCGTACAGACACATAGACATGAAGTGAATGACTCTATGAGCAAATCATTCAAAAGAAAGAAGTTCACAAGATTTCATTGACTCCTTTCTCTCCGACCTCGAGTCTTCGCGCGATGCTCTCGGGTTATTTAGCTAGGAGACGGGGTTTTTGCTTTTTGTCTAGACAGTAGGTGAGCTTGTTTCATCCTTTATGTTTTATTTCAATGTCTTTATTAAGTCGGAAAAGGAGAGGAAACGAGCACTGCGTCGTTACCATGGTTAAGCCAAGAGCAGAGACACAGGGATGAGTGAGAGGTGAGATTGTTTCCTGTTTCTGCACAACCATAAAAATAAAAAGACTAGGATCTGCTATTAATATGACTTTTTTCTTATTATGTTGACGGGTGCTACGGCCATCGATTTGCAGTATCTGCCCATGAATCATAAGCACACACTCAGCGCAAGGGCTGTGGGCGTTGCAGATATGACGTGTGATTATATATTAAGTGAACACATCCTCCACTTACTTCCTTATTTTTTTTGTGGAGAGATCATATTCATGGGATAATTCATATCTCACCTGGAAATTCTGAGTAAACAGGTCTTTTATATATGTATACTGTCATACATATATACATAGTAAAAAGCTTGTTACTGTACAAACACGCCATAAAATGACTCAGTGTTTACTGTTTTTTTTTACTGTAACATTAATTAATGTATATATATATATAGTGTATAAATAGTGTGTGTGTGTGTGTGTATATATATATGTATATATATATATATATATATATATATATATATATATATATATATATATATTATATATATATATATATATTGTTATATATAGTATGAATAGTGAATAAATAGTGTGTGTGTGTGTGTGTATATATATATATATATACACACACACACACTATTTTTCACTATTCATACTATATATACACAATATATAAATATATATATATATATATATATATATATATATATATATATTTATACTATATATATATATATATATATATATATATATATATATATATATATATATTATATTATATATTGTGTATATATAGTATGAATAGTGAATAAATAGTGTGTGTGTGTATATATATATATATATATATATGTATGATATATATATATATATATATATATATATATTTATACTATATATATATATATATATATATATATATATATATATATATATAGTATAAATAGTGTATATATAGATCTCACCTATATAAATAGTATAATATAGGTGTGTTAACACAATGCCAAGAGGGAAAACATAGGTATTAGTCTTAGAGAAGAAATTGTTACTCACATAAATCTCTAAAGGGTTGTAAAACAATTTCCAAACAATGACAATTATACAGTAAGAAAAATTATTCACCAGTGGAAAGCATTCAATCTGTCGAGGAGTGGATGTCCAAGCATATTTACCCCAAGATCAGACCGTGCAATGCTCAGAGAAATAAAAAAAGGCCTACATCACAGACACTACAGGCCTTGCTCAGCATGTTACATGTTAAAGTCCATGACAGCACAATTAGAAGAAGACTGAACAAGTATAGTTTGTTCAGAAGGGTTGACTGTGGTTCTGTAAAGTAAGACTGAGGTTCACCAAGCTACATCTGAACGAAGCATAAGACTTAGTGAACTTGGGCGAAATTCAGTCATGCCACAGGTCAATGGTATAAATCTACTAGTAAATCAGAATGGCTGAAAAAATAAGATTTTGGAATGGGCATCTTGATTAAAAAAAAAAAATGGACCAAAATTTGTGGATGTGATGTGATGTGATAAATGATCTGATGAAGTCAGATTGCTTTGTTATTGCTCCTAAAGGTGGATCGACATGCCACTGAATCATAGGCGCCAACTCCTGCCCATGTTATTGGTTTTTCTTTTTGGTGCCATTTTTGTTAGTTATATGTTGTTGTTCGTCAAAGGTTGTATTTTACTATACCATGCACACATACACGCACCCACACATACACACACATACATATAAAAATATTTTACCAGTCTTTTGGCCATTGGCGTCTTGTCCTCACCAGGAAGATGCTGCTCCAGGGCCAGGACAACGCAGTTGGCGATGATGGTAGCGAGGATCATGTACTCAAATGGAGTAACAGTGCGGTTAAGGTTCATAGAAAACTTTCACAAGATAGAGGACAATTAATGAATAATAATAATAATAATAATAATAATAATAATAATAATAAATAAATAAATAAATAAATAACACAGGAACTTGTGTATTGGTGTCCAGAGTTACTTTTTTTGCTTTCTTCATCAGTATGTGGTTAACAGTTTCCTACACTATCCACACTGCCATCTGATTACTAGCGTTGCTTTATCTGTACCTATTGTAAAGCAAGTGATGCAGCGGCTCTTCGGTGGTTTGGTCCATCCAGCTCTCTCGCTTTCACTTCTGTACACTGCGCTCAAACAGTTATGTTTCCAAAAGTTACAACTTTGATGCTAAAACTAGCACAAACACCATCACCCTTATCATTCTGGTGAGTCTCTGCTCTAACTCTAAACATAAAAATGCATTGCGTTCTGGACTTTTGAGTCCACATTAGGATGATGCAAAATAGTCTACTGGGAAAAAGAATGTATGAGAAAATAAAAGCTCTGGATCTTTTTTTAGGAGCAAAATTTGACTCAGAAGCAAATTACCAGATCAGTTCTTGTGATGTCAGTGCAGAACACGGCTATCATCTTCTTACAGGAACAATGAAAATACAGCTAATCACCCAGGTATTACCAGAATCACACCCCCTTACATCCTATCACAACCCATCACATCACATCACATCACATCCCACCACAACCCATCACATCCCATAACATCACATTCCATTCCATCACATCACATCCTATCCTATCACATCACAATCACATCCCATGACACCACATCCCATCACAACCCATCACATCCCATCACATTCCATAAAATTCCATCACATCACATTCCATCATATCACATCACATCAGATCACATCACATACCATCACATCGCATCCCATAACATCACATCACATCACACCACATCACATCACATTACATCAGATCACATCCCATCCCATGACACCACATCCCATCACAACCCATCACATCCCATCCCATAACATTCTATCACATCACATCACAGCATATCACATCATATCACATCACACCCCATCACATTACATCACATCCCATAACATTCTATCACATAACATCACATTACACCATATCACAACAAATCACATCCCATCACATCACATCACATCACATCACATCACATCACAAACCACATCGCAAATCTCCCATAATTGGAATAAACCTGATTCACCCCAAAAACAAGACAGTAAAAAAAATAAACTTCAGGGAAATCTGATGCTAATATGTGATTCTCACAATGATTTCCATTAGCTAGCCATTCACTAAAACTGCATGTGCATTGCGGTGGCAAATTACAGTGCCATCCATACTAATAGCTTTGACTCTAAATTATGTTCAATGTGCCTTGTGATGAGTGTTTTGAAAACCATTTGCACAGTGGTTATTCTGTGTAGGCGGCTGTACTGAAAAAAAAGAGAGAGAGAGAGAGAGAAAGAGAGAGAGAGAGAACCTCACATTCACACCGTATGCTGTGGTTAAAAGCCTCTTTGTAACTTGCACAAGAACACAGAGAATGAAGTCTAAAGTAAATTACAATTCTTCACCATACAATTCATGTAAATTATACTTCAGGCTTTCAAATGTTCTCGGTGCATGGTCTGCGTGGGTTTCCTCTGGGTTCTCTGGTTTCCACCCACCTCCCAAAAACACATACTACTCATACTAAATTGCCTTTAGGGGTGAATGAGTGTGTGAATGTGTGTGTGTGTGTGTGTGTGTGTGTGTGTGTGTGTGTGTGTGTGTGTGTGTGTGTGTGTGTATCTGGATCCAACACCTCCCTGACCAACAAGTGGTTAATGAAGCTGAATGAAAGAATAAATGGATGAATGAAGATTCCTAAAAATAGACAAAAGACAAGGATACAAATGTCAGCATGTGCCCAAGGATGCTTAACCGTCCTCTCATCATTTATTCCTTTCTCACCACCATCACAAACAATGCCATTGGACCACAGTGGACGGCGTGATGAAGCTGTGGGACTCTCAGTGATTCACGCTGAACAGACCGCGTCCACGCAACGACGAGGCGCTAGAAATAGTCTCGGGCCGCCGCGAACTTCCCACATTCGGGTTAATCTCCGACCGGCTTCGCGCGGAACACCTTCAGGGAGGTTAGAAACAAGCACCTCATTAAAACACCTCAGGTGACCGCAGACACTCAGACTTTTGCAGTGTTCTTCACGGCCGAGCGTATGAAAAAAAAAACGGACAGGAGAGACAGACAGATTAAACGGCGGGGAGTGACACGCGGCAGACAGACGCGCCACGGCGCTGTCGCAGTTTCACCGGCACAGAAACGCAGAGCTTTAGAAAAACCACTGACATACTGTCATTCCAAACAGAAAAACATCCAACCCCAAAACAACAAAAAACAATTATTCAGAGAAGCTTAGTGCAGGTTATGTTTGTTGCCCTTGTAACTATACGGATTTATACTGTAGTTATCGAAAACATCATAGAAAAACTGAATCGTATGCTTAAGGATAATTCATTAGGGCGACATGAAGCGGGTTTACCAAACCCCACCAGCATCAATTATACGCCAATGACAGCTTGTGTCCACTTAAATCTCTAGCCGTCTATTCTACTCTTCCAGTCGCTTAAAGGGACATCCTGTATGTCCTCATAACCCCTATTGATGGTGTCCAACCCAAGAGCCACCTGTCCAACATCCCTCGTGACAAACCTGATCAACTGATTCTCAGCAAGCCAACCACTGACAGTCTGTTGATGTTGAATCGATGATCTATATTTACATGAAGGGAACGCAAATGACAAACCACAGACCATATTCACCCGAAGCAAAGTATTTCTCACCATCTGGAAATGCAGCATAAATGGTCCCATTAACGTTTCGCAAAGAGGGATGTACTATATGTTTTATTCCAGTTTTTTGAACATCGCCCAGCCTGGTTTCTTGTAGCAGATCCTTTGAGAATTTCCTATAATTCCATCCACCCATCTATCTGTCTGAACGATCGTATCCTACGTGGACGGTCCTAATAACGTGTTACCAATCATTCTGTTTTCATCAAATGTCTTGATTCTGTAAAACTGCTTTGAGATCATGACCATTGTTAAAAGTGCTTTATAAAGAATCTTAATTAATTAAATTAATTAAATGAATTGGAATCTCTCTCTCTCTCTCTCTCTCTCTGTAACTGTGCACCCCTAAATACCCCAAACATCAGTTTCCTAAACAGAAGCCCAGGAAGCCCACAATGATCTCTTAAGTCACCGACCAAGAGTCTGTCTGTAAGTGTATCTGTCACATGTTAAACACTAATGATTCCATTAGCGTTAGAAAGTCTCTGTTGGTGCATTATTTAAAAGAGGCCTCGCCAACTATTGAGCCTCGCGACTTTGAGTTTGGTGCAGCTATTAACTCTGAATGTCATTTAATTAATCAGAATTTTGGCCTGGAAATTTGCTCCAGCTCTAAGATTGATGTTTTATGCCAACAAGATGCACAAACAACTGGGACTCGTTGACGAGGCCCTCCTTCCCCGTGCCTAAATAACGTGCAAATCGGGTATGATTTACACATTTTTAGGGAAAGTGTCTTTTAAAACGAAGCTTCCAGATAAAATCCTGATGTTTTTAACACAGAGTCAGGGAGGCGTGTACTGTAAGTGGGGAAAATGAATCAGAAATTTGGTGTCCTACAGTATTCAGGGTTTCTTCTCCGGGAAGACCCTGGATTTACCTCGACCTTGACTGGAATGAGCGCTTTGTATAGAAGCTATGTTTAGCATATGTTGTTGTTGTTACTATTATTATCTGACCTTCCAGGGGTGTCAGTTCAAACATTCAAGATCTTTTAAACGTTTTTCTTTTTCTTTTCTTGGTCTTTGTCCTTTTTGTCCCAGGCGTCTCTACATCAGACCATTCGATTCACGAGATCCGACAGAGGTTTTATGACGGATGCCCTTTCTGTCACAATCCTCCTATTTTTGGACCGGCCTTGGGACTAAGGACCTAATAGAGGGGGCAAGGGGGCTTGAACCCCTGACCCTCAACCCACAAGCTCAACCGCCTGAGCCACCACAACGGCTAAAACCAGCAGGATTTATTTCGTTCCAAATGTCAGGGGAAATACATGAGCTTCCTTTCGTCGTGAATGACTTTATACACACAGTGCTATGTGTATCTTTGAGCTGACTGTAAAATATATATGTATTTTGTCCACTCCACAACCACATCATGTCACAATCAATTTTCTATTCATGGATAAAACATAAATCTTGCATTTCAAGTACATCATGCTTTTAAGGTATAAACTATTTCAAATACATCATCAATGATCCAATATAAACCCTAAATGCCTGTTTAAAGTGCCTTCTCACCTTATTCCTGAATGCCTTATTCCTATTTCTCTCCTCTATCCTAATACGCATGACCTAACCTAACCCAAACCCTTCACAAGACCAACTGACTGTGTTTCATAGTGAGGACAACACTTTACCGGGCTTCTCCCTGGCTTAATAAGATGACTGCGTTGTCCATAGTGCTGACATCAATCATCATGGTAGGAAAAAACAAATAAATAAATAAACGTATTTCCTCCATTTCCAGGCGGTTCAAACACAAGAGTTTTTCTTAGCACTCAAAGATGTTCATAAATGCCATCAAAGCAGAGTTAGCCACAACACAACAGACCTGTTCTAAACATATTAAATATGAAGTGTACTCAGTGGCCACTAGATACACCCACCTTGAGGCTACAACCACTTATTGGCCATGTAAATGGTAGACCTACCATAAAGGTCACTTCATAGGTGTACAATTACGGACGGAGGCTTTGCACAGGTTGTCAATCATTCTCCAACCTGCCCGTCAATGGAAATCTACGTTTCCCTGACCAGATGTTATTTAAGCAACACTGATACGAAGCAACATCAAGACAGATGCGTTTATTATAAATGAAGGATGATGGTGTTATGGTGGTGTCTTTTCATTGGTCCATCTGTGGATGGGATCACGGACTGTCCAGGGGAACATTAAAATGACATGATCTAAGGGCCAATTTGTCAAGGGGGATCTAATGCATTTACCATTTGGGATACATGCTCAGAAATTAAGGTCCCATAACTGTTTTTTGTGTCTTTGCCTGGGGTTGGTTGGTAGCATTAAGGGTGCATCTTTGGTACTTATAATAGCCTTTTAACTGGGAAGGTGAATGTGATGGGCCTTAAATTTGTTTTGCTTTAAAGTTTTAAATGTACATCAGCGATCTCATCGTCTGATCATTTATACTGCTTTATACTGTATAGGTTAAATGGGTTAATTTTTCCCTAATCTTTCAACAAAAAAAAAAGTTAATTAATTAATTAATTAATTAAAATAATTAAAACCCTTCCCAACAGTGTTTGACTGATGGTACTTAATTAATAACCTAGTAACCCAAGTGTAAGGATCTATCAAGTGACGGAAACTTCAAAGCACTTTTGTAAGTCGCTCTGGATAAGAACATCTGCATGATGCCTAAACAGGGTCGCGGAGGGCCTGAAGCCTATCTATAACAGGAGACTTAGGGCATGAGGTGGGGTACACCCTGAATGGGGTGCCAATCCATCGCAGGGCACACACACATACAGTACACACACTCACTCAGACACTCATTCACACACTACGGGCAATTTAACCTAACCTGCATGTCTTTGGGAGGAAACCAGAGCACACCCGAAGGAAACCCACCAAGCACAGTTAGAACATGCACACAGAAACACACGAAGTGCGAAAATCCACCACGGACCCTGGAGGTACAAGGCGACAGGGCTGATCACTGAGCCACCAATGCTGCCATACATTGTCGGGTTCCAGTTAAATGATCTGAAGGGTGTACTAAAGGTACTCACACTCATTACTCATTCACTCATCGTCTATACCGCTTTACACCGTATACAGGGTCACGGAGGGCCAGGAGCCTATCCCAGGCATGAGGCGGGGTACATCCTGGACGGGGTGCCAATCCATCACTGGGCACACACGCATTCACATACTGCGGGCAGTTAGCCTGACCTGCATATCTTTAGGAGGGAAATGGAGTATGCAGAGGAAACACACCAAACACGGGGAGAACGTGAAAAAAAAAAAAAAAAAACGAGGCTGGAATCAGAATAGAACCGTAGACTACTCATACACAATAACAGAACCCATACGCAGTCACGTTTCATACAAACTTCCATAATTCTTTTGTTTGTCTTCAGCTGCTTTGCGACAATGATCAAATGTAATGGAATTGAATTGAATTGAATTGGAGGTGCAAGGAGACAGAGCCAGCCACTGCGCCACTGTGCCAACTTACTAAGGGGTACTAAGGGTACTTGATGGTACGACCAAGGAAAAGTGATTATTTTATTATTATTATTATTATTATTATTATTATTATTATTATCCTGAGGATGATGACTGTGGATCAAAGTTTAGGTATAAGCAGACTTAACACACTCACACACACACACCTGAGGGAAGGGTGTAAGAGAGTAAAGGATATGGCCATTCGATGAACCTCCGCGCGTACTTCCTCACCGGGTTATTCTCGGCGAAGATGAACAGCGACCTGTTGGCGGTGAGACAGTTCCGGCTGCCCGGTGGTGGAGGCTTCGCGCGCCGCGCTTTGATGCTCTTCGGCGCCTCGCTGGCCGGAGCGTCGGCGCGCGCGCCCGAGTCTGCTCCCGCTCCCGCGCCCGAGCCCGTCGCCGTGCCCGAGCCCGAACCCGAACCCGTCCCGTTCGGCGCGTTCTGTCCGGAGCGGGCCATGCCGACCGGAGCGAGTGTAAGCAACGGAGCGCGACGCCGCTCTCACTCCATGCCACGCGCATCCACTTGTGAGAAGCGAGTTCGGATCGGTGCTCCTGCTGCCGCCGCTGCCGCTCCGCTACTACTTACATTCCAGGAACTTTTCTCTCCTTAAAAGTTGAGAGGTCCAGGTGCATCTCCTCTTTTTTTCCCCCCTGTTGCGTGCAATAACAATAACCAGAAAAAAAAGCTTAAAAGAAAAAAGAAATTGATATCATGTCATGCACGCATGCAAAACAAACAAACAAACAAAAAAATTCATATATAATAATAACGGCTTTCCGTTTCCAGTTGCATCGCACGAAAGCTCTTGTGAAGCAAAAAATCCTGCACGTTGGTCTCTCACTCTCCCGGCGCAAAAAGCATCGGCTTCATCATCAGCATCATCAGCATCATCAGCATCATCAGCATCAGCACCAGCGCAGAAAGACTCAGAAAGACTCAGGAAGGCGAGGAGGAAAGGCTGGAACAGTGGCGGAACAGTTGCCATCCTCCACCCACCCCCTCCCCTCCGGATCCACTACCGTCTCCCACGTACTTTTTAGAGGAGCAGTTTATCTCTTTTCGCCCTCCAGGCAGATCGGGCCGCGGGAAAATCGGTTACCATGGCAATCTGTGTTACACTCATCCTTCCACTCCGTACTGTAGTGAGTGAGTGAGTGTGTGTGCGTGCGTGCGTGCGTGCGTGCATGCATGCATCATGCTCTTTACATGTAAAAAAAAAAAAAGAAAAAACGGTATGTGGAAGGAAGCGCTCATGTTTCCCTGCGTGCAGGTCTGTGTAACATGAATAGATGATCAGAGAGAGATGAAAGGGAAAGATTTATTTGATCTCTGATTATAGAACTGGTGGTTCTTAATGGATATCAACCTTGCAGGCGGCTTCCTAAACTTCTCAGCATTTGACCAGAAATGTAAGAAAAAAGAAAAAAAAAACCAAAAGAACAAAAAAATAATAATTAAAAAACATGATTTAATTTCAAATTCAACATCATTTGAAATGAACTTCAAATGATGTTGAATTTGCCATTGTCCTAGTAAGAGATCCCCACCCACCAGTATTATATACCTGGTTTGATTTTCACTTTGGGGTCTTGTTCTCCCAGTTCTTGATGGGTTTCCTCTGGGTAATCCGGTTTCCTCCCGCAGTGCAAAGACATGCAGATTAGGCTAACTGGTGTTCCCAAATTCCTGCGTAATGTTAATCCTGCCATGGTTGTAAAAATGGAAATAAATACAACGGTAATCACCATTGGCCTCAACGGTGGATGGATGTGAGTCTTAACAACTCAGTTAAATAAACGTGAAATAATAAATAAAGGTGAGAGTGGAAAAACACATATCCATGTACACTTGGCATAATAATGTGTGCTTTACACCAATCATTCATTCTATTTTTTTTTTATTATTATTATTTTTTATTTTTGTACAGGATGTGTGGAGGACAATGGACCTTGCCACAAAGCGGAAATCTGAATGTAGATTTAGAAACACTGACTCGCAAAGGAAGAAGAAGAGAAAAAAAAACTCCTTGAGCTGAGATGAGGGAGAAACCTTGAGAGGACTTAAAAGGTGAATCCATTCTCTTCTGAGTGACACTGAATAGTGAGATTATAAATCGTTAGTCATTTTATTTTAAAATTCCGTCATATAAAATGAGTGGCATGGTGGCGTAGTGGTTAGCACTAGTCTCCTTGCATCTCCAGGGTGGAGGGTTCGATTCCCGTCTGTGTGCATGGAGTTTGCGTGTTCCCCCTGTTCGTAGTGGGATTCCTCCGGGTACTCTGGTTTCCTCCCACAGTCCAGAGACATGCAGGTTAGCTTAATTGGTGTTCCCGAATTTCCCGTAGTGTGTGCGAGTGAATCAGTGAGTGAGTGGTATGGATACCACTTTAGCGCATGGAGTATTAGCATATGGAGGTTAGCACTGTCGCCTCACATTTTTATGGTTGGGGGTTTGACTCTTGCAAGCAGGTTGTGTTCATGAAGTCAGGCTGAATTACCCATACAGTATGATTGGGTGTGTGCTTTAGGTTTAAAACGAGGTTAAATTTGAGGGTATTTTCACTAAGAGTACTTGGATGTGAACAGGAGCGTGTGCTTATTGTGATTACAGCAGCAGTTCATATGACTACGTTTGCAGTATCCAGTAAAGGACACACTGTACAACTTGGGTAGAACTTGTCTCATCTAATGCATGTGCATCATTTTAATAACTACCAAGGCATTGGGCTAAAACGTGTTCCGACATTTCACACATCGAAATTTCTGCATCTGTTTTACGCAACCTGTCCGCCAACCCACCAGGCCGACCAACCGGGGCCGCCTTTTTTAACGAGACGCGAGGCTGCGTCGCCGTAATTGTCCATCGTTTCAGTGGGATGCGTTTCTGAGCTCTCCAAATAATAATGTGTCAAAAATGTTTAAACACATGAAAAGGAGATAGAGCGACGAAACAAAGACGAGTGACACATGGCAGCCTGATGTGCAACAGCGCTGTCACAGTTTCAATACCATGGAAACACAGATTGCACAAGATTAAACCCGAAGGTTGTAATTCTCCGACACAGTCAGACTAAATTAAGTTTTTCTGCCACTAATTTATCTTTGTAGATAAATCGAGTTTGTTTATGCCATATTATCCAAGTAATGGGGAGCGATGATTAATGCTCAGATGTCTCTCCAATCCACATTCATTACTCATTTATTTCCCTTCTGCATTCATAGCCACAGATTAAACAAAAACCTAAAAAAAAAAAAAATCAAAACAATGCATTATACAGTAAAAAAAAATCTTTACAATTTTGTTCTACTGTAGTTCAAATATAACTAAGCACTTCCTCATATAGTACAATGCATGCTTACACATTGGTACAAAGATTTACATCACATCGCGCATTTGCGTTTCACTACCAGGCTCTGTATATGCTCACTGTATATGAGTCATCTTCATATTTTTGTGTCATTGAATGAAAAAAAAAAAAAGACAAATCAAACAAATCAAGCTTGTTGAAATGTCTGTCCAGGCTTTAGGTATTTGGCGACCTACAGTACCTCCCTGCGACTCACTCACACACTCCCTCACAGTGGTATTTTCTATATCACTTATTCTGTACAGGGACGGGGGAGGCCTGGAGCCTTTCCCAAGGGCCTTGGGTACACCCTGACCGGGGTGCCAATCCATCTCGGGGACAAAACCCCCTCATACACTCACCCACTGTGGGCAAAAGACCATTAGCATAACCTTGTTTTTGGATCATGGGAGGAAACCGGGGTACCTGGGGGCATGGGGAGGATATGCAAATGCATGCAGACCTGAGGCGGGAATCGAACTGTAGACCCTGGAGGTGCAATTACGAGCCATTTGTTTACTATTATGCAATAGCTAGCAATAGAAAAAGCAGCACTCAAAGGATATAAAGAGGTGTATTTCATGCTTTCAGATTGCAAAGCAAGACAGACAAGGTTAACAGATGCTGTATATCTATTCATAATGTATAAGCAGTCTGAGGAGACTAAAGGTCTACTGGTCAGGACATGGGCTTCAACTGTATTCTTACTCTTATTCAACTGTAAGCTGTATTCTTATCATCATCATCAACTGGTGGTTCCCATCATACTGTACGTGCAGCTCAACTACAGACTTTGGGCTTTGATCCCAATTTGCTTCCAAAATGAGATTTATGCAGATAAGAGTTTCATTCCCATTCAACATCATCTACCAGACTAGGAAACCTAACACCTATGGTTAGATATGAATAGACTATACAGAAATATCCCCAGTGTTGATATCATGCTTTCATATTAGTCCAACTGTATATATACACTGTAAGGTATTAATGCAACACTTATAATGTTATTCCTACACTGGGAACACTGCTGTGTACATTCTTTGAAAATGTTTCAACCTTCGAAGGTCATTTGGTTTGTCTCTTTGGATGGAACCTTAACGGTTCAACATAGGTCTTGATAATGTGTTATTAACTTCTGGGAGATGATTATCAGGGGTCAGTGGTTAAGGCATTGGACTATGGTTTGGAAGGTCCAAGGTTCAAGTCCCATTACCACCAAGTTGTCCCTGTTGGGCCCTTGAGCAGTTAACCCCAACTGCTCAGATGTATAATGAGATAAGGGCGATGTGCTCTGGATAAGGGCGTCTGCCAAATGCCTAGATGTAGATCTAGATGTATGATTATAAGCTTGCATTGAGAATGACCAGAAATCCTGGTGTAGTGTGAAACTAAGGCAGATCCTGTGTAGCATACCTGAACATGTGAACAAGTGTGCTTGAACCTGAGAATACACTAGACGGATTGCAGTTTGGATGTCTGGGCCCGTGGCAAATTAAGCCAGTGAATCTATGTGTAAATGTCAAGAATGTTCTCGCATGACAATAAAATAATCCTAAAGCATGTAAAGTGCGGTTGTTAGTAAACATTCTGGGGGCACCAGAGTTTTTAAGCAGTTTGAAAAACCTAATACTTTAAGGGTAAGTCGAAAATGATCGACACTCTGGTTATATTGAAACGTCTGTTGGCCGCACTGTCTTATCAGAGCTTTCCGTTCAAGGCTACCATCTCCACAGTTGAGTGTCCCAGTTGAGATTTGCACTGAAGAAAAGCAGCAATGAATTTTTTGTGGTCTGAGGATGGACCGTTATTAATTGATGACTTTGTGCGAAGCGGTGTCGCCTTGTACCACCAGGATCCGGGTTCGATTCCCGGCCAAGCTCGATTCCCATCTCAGGGTGCATGGAGTTTGCATGTTCTCCCCGTGCTTGGTGGGTTTCCTCCTGGTACTCCGGTTTCCTCCCCGGTTCCCAAATTGGCTGTAGTGTGTGAATAAGTGTGTGAGTGTGTATATGTGTGTGTGTGTGTGTGGCATGCGATGGATTGGCACCCTGTCCAGGGTGTACCCCGCCTTGTGCCCTAAGTCTCCTGGGATAGGCTCCAGGCCCCCCGTGACCCTGAATACAGGATTAAGCTGTATAGATGATGAGCGAGTGAGTGAGAGTGATCATACAAGTGCTATCCATCAAAAAGGATAGGGAACCCCGTCCACGTCGGCGAATGTCCGCACTCTTCTGGCACAAAAAAACTTAGGTGTTAATGCATCCTCCCTATAGACCAGATCTTTGCCCTACAGACTTTCACCTGTATGGCCCCCTACGAGGATGAAGAGAGACGAGACGTACAAAACGTATTGAAAAACAAGAAGATTATGTAAAATAAATGATGTATATCTTTTCTAAAAGTTAATTCAAATAAATTCTACAGCCAGAGTGCAGATCATTTTTGACTCTCGTATTATACAGGACTTTTACATGTATATTTAATTGCCATAGCCTGTGTACTTCTTGAACATGCAATAATCCCTTATTACTGTTACAATAACTCTCACTTTTCGGGGAAGGTGTTCCATTAGATTTTGTAGTGTGGATGTGGGAAGTTTTGGCCGTTCAGTCACAAGAGCAGAAGCGAGGTCAGCCACTGATGTTACACAAGGAAGCCTGGAATGCAGTCAGAATTCCAATTCATCCTGAAGGTGCTCAGTGAGTTTGAAGTCAGGGCTTGGTGTAGGAAACTGACACTCTTCTACAAAACCAGAAATAGAACAGACCAAGCCCGCTTCTCAAGGGGTCCAAGCACAAAAGTGGCTGGAATCATGGACTGAGGTGCCAATTGAACCGTCACCCAACTAGTGCGTTCACAAAAAGGAATTCTGCTTGCGGTAATCCCGCTCGGTGATGGCGTTTTGCAGGCACCTTTATCCAGAGCGGCTTTGCCCGAAATGCTTTGAAATCTCTATCAATAAATACAACCTGATACCGGTTCACTAGGTGCCTTCTTAGCATGCAGACGTTCTGTGCGCCCACAAATCCTGCTACAGTCTAAGACTCTCTAGATTGAGGTATCCACCTACACACAAGCTTATCCCTTGATCACCAAGAGCTTGATAGAAAGCTTATTTCTTTCAGGTAAGGTAGTTGCTCAAAACTCACTGAGCCCTAGAAAGGATATTTAGTTTAGTTGGCCAAATGCTTGATTGTGTGCCCTGAAAAGATGGCAAGAATGAAAGGCTTTGGTTTGAGGAGGATGCTGAGGATGGCGATCAGTGAGCGCTGTGGATGTAAGAGAGGATCTAAGCTGTTCAGTCATTTTTACTTCTATTAAGGTTTTGAAACCAGGCATTCCATTTGTATCTCTCTTTGTACAAGCATCATTTTTTTTTTTGTACTGAAATCCTACTATTGGTTTCTCTCAAGGTTTTGTCCCTATACAGATGTGTGCGATTTTTTCCCCCTTGACACTGTCAGTAGAGACCTAATAGAAATCTAAACCCCGAATTCTACGTAGAACTCTGATTTGTGGCAAACTCTAGACATTACAGCATCTTACGTATAACTAAAATTGAATTGAGTTGATTTTCAGTCTACAGTATATTGAGATGGCCAGGGGCTTTCTGTTACCAGTTATTGACTATGACTTGATTGATAACTATAATACATTCTATGACACTATGGCGTCATACTTCATTTGGGTGCGCATAAAATTTTTTTTTTTTTAAATCCCACAGCTTGTCATACAGCCGGGAGAAGCGTACTGACATATTGGATTGCATTGCAGAGCAGCATCACAACTATTCATAATGACAGTTTCATGAATATTTCCTATCCAGGTCACTGTGCAAATATAATATGTCAAAAATAGATCATGAAATAGTTCTTAAGACTGCTCTGCTTTTGGCGAGAAAGTGAGGTGCGAGGAGGGGCTCTAACTCTGCGCACTAATTGACGGAGGCAATAAAAGCGTTTAACCATTTAGCAGAGGAAAAATGAGCAGGCTAGTGATTTGAAGGATTCATCATTGCTTATCAGTTATATATATATATATATATATACTGAATATATTGTAATAGAAGATGAATATATCACCATAATTATTCCCTCACAGCTGTTGAGTTTGGGTCCGGAATGCCAAATTGCTCAGATCTTGCTGACAAAAATGTTGGTCATCAAATTCAAGATCAATCCAGGAAAAGCAATGGCAGGAACCTCATAAGCATCACAGAAACATGTAGTCTGTGGTGTGCAAAAGTCTACCTCCCCTACCCCCTTCCCTGTACAGGAATCCCTATCCCACAAGACTTCGCCAATGCAACGCAGAGAACACTTACTCTGGGCAATTTGGGAGCACCAATCAGCATGTCTTTTGGACTGTGGGAGGAAACTGGAGAACCGTGTGAAAACAAGCCAACAAGCACAGGGAGAACATATGCACATATACCCTGAACATGGTAATCAAACCCTTGACCCTAGAGGTGTGAGGCCACAGTGCTACCCACTACGCCACCGTGCTGCCTTCATTTCCTTATATCTAATTCAATGAAATGATGGAGGGTGCAAAAAATTGGAACTAACGTTTTCCTGCGACAGGCTGTGAAATGTCTAAAGGCAGAATTTATAAATTGGTTTGAGCAACAACTCAAAGAAAAAGAAAAATCCTTGGTTGGATACAGAGGCTGCAGCAAAAACAGGACTCCAGGAAGTCTGGAGAGAAAAGATAACTTTTCTTTAAGACTTTAAGTCTTTTAGAAATTTAAGGAAGTCTGGCTTTTTGGAAGTGAAATATGAAGAAATGAGGAGTGGTTCAAGATATATACAGTATATATCATTCAGGAGCATGTAGGATTCTGAAAAAGTCTGAAAAATGCCCGGAAAGTACATCAGTGCCAAAGAGTTCCAGGGTCCATTCTAGTCTATATACATTATATTATAGTCTATATACAGTATATATATATATATATATATCTCAATGTGATGTTCCTCTGGGTTCTCAGGTTAGGATCGTCTTTGTCTACATACAGTAAATATTAAAGCAGAACATCTACCTAATATGAAAGGTGGGGATTTTCCATTACACCATCGCATGTGACAGTAAATGTATTGTATTAGCACAGACTTTACAGCATTTACGTTGTTTAAAGCTTATTTAGACACATATGGGCTGCTGAAAATATCTCGATTCACACCCCAAAGCGATGAAACGGATGGGAAAAAGTGATAGAATTTTCATCCACTGTTTCCACAAGAAAGGTTCATTTTGCTACTAAGAATTAATTAAATAATCCAAGGTTAATTAAATGTTCAGGGCAGAAGCAGTTGGCCTCCTTTTGGAGTTTCACATTCGTGCAGTTAGTTTTAAGACACATTCATCATCTAGTGTAGTAAAATATTTAGGTGGGTGTATGAGTGTGTGTGTGTGTGTGTGTGTGTGTGTGTGTGTGTGTGTGTGTGTGTGTGTGTGTGTGTGTGTGTGTGTGTGTGTGAGTGTGTGTGTTATCGGTGCAAAAGAAGGCATGCGATATGTCAATCCAGTTAATGGAGGTTCTAATTATGCCACTCGTACCCGCTCATTTACATACGCCTCATTGGTGTAATATGTTTACAAATGTGCTGACAGTAAAGGAGGAAAAAAAATGTTAGAGAAAAACACAAGCTCAGGCAAGCTAGGTAAATGGAACTGCATCTGAAATTCACTCTAACTGGATGGGTGCTTTTGTCGTAGGCACCACTGGGTGCTCATTTCTTTTGGCTTGCATTCTAGCTGCCGCTCTTCCTGTTTCCTATTGGACATATAGGATGTGACGTTGAACAAGCACTTTCAGAAACGCGTACTGTATGGAACTGTACCGTTCTGTTTTCAAACACATTCGCTCTCCACATACGACCGTGCCATGTGTCATGTGTGCATTTATATACAGTATACACACACATGTATATATGTTCTTGCATAACCTTCTGCACTAAAATCAAAAGATGCAATCCAAACCATTTTTTTTTTTGTTCTTTATTCCTTCTTTTCCTACAAACATTTTGATCTCAACTGTTGTTTCCATGACAACTAAACCCACTCGAATTTGTGCAAAATAGAGTTGCTGTACAATAGAGCGAGCTCTCCCACAGAAAAGCTGCTCCTTCCCGAGGGCAGATTTTGATCCAGTGTGTGGAGTCGGGCTTTCAATCCTGCTCCTACTGGACTGAATGGAACCAAAGAGCAGCATGACCACCGGAGAAACAACCCTGAGCTCACGCTCTTTTTTTTCTCAGCAGTAATCTCAGCGAGGTTCATCAAGTGGGTGAAGAGCAGCTTGAGCATCCTTGAGGCTCTTAAACATTTAAGCAGTATCCTGAGACATTGGCGTGTTCTGGTTTTTTAGATACTGTATGTGGTGGTTAATGCGGGGTGAGAGCGGCACAGCGAGCAGATTACCCAGAGGCCATTGGAGAAGAAGACCTCGAGAGGCCTGGACTAAAAAAACGTTTGCATTTTCACGCGAGAGGGTTGGGTCCCAGAGAAACCGCCGTTGCACAGGGAACAGAAATGTATAGAACCATCTAATAATACTGTATATATGGGGCAAGTGGAACTGAGGAACATTCGGTTTTGTTCCTTGGTGCAAATGATCTTGGTTTTATAGTATAGGAGGTGGAAATCTCCAAGAGTTTAAAAGTTGTAGCACCTTTAATACCCACTAGAGTACTTTGAAGCTCCTATGATACAATTGACTAGGTAACCAAATGAAAGCCTGGCATGTAGTGTTATCCAAGACGATGGCCAGCAAAGAAACATCGCATTCAGGCTTAGAATTTAAAGAAGTGCAACGACCAAAAGTGTCTCCTCCTGGAGGAATTTCGCGTCCAGTACATTGTCTGGATAAAAATAAAAATCCAATTATTGGCCTGCATCAAGCAAAGAAACAACTAAGGAGATTTGAAATTTCTGAAATTGGCTGAACCCTTGACAATGAAGGATAGTATTGAACCTTCAAGTTTTTTGGAAGAAATGTGGTCAAAAAGATCAAAATCATGAACAGAGATCACTTGGTTGGTGAAGTTGCATTTCTGAAAGTAAGACCACACACACACACACACACACACACACACACATACACACACACACACACACACACACACACACACACACACACACACACACACACACACACACATACATACACACACATACATACACAAAATGCAAAGAGGCCTCACAGGATTGGGAGTAAACAGCTACTATATGTGCCGAAAAGAAACCATGAAAACCAAGCAAAGAAAACAACTAAGGAGAATTTAAATGATTGGAACTGGGTTAAGGCCACTTCAACACATGGAATGATTACATTTTGTGGAAGAAAAAAATGATGCATGGGGATTACTTAACACTTGGTGACATTGCATGATAAAAAAAAAAAAAATCAACAGTAAAAACTGTAGCTATAAAGTAACATAATTTACACGTAAATGTGATGAGAGCTCACAGAATTGGAACTAAACAGTTTTTAGTTCTTTAGTTTTTTGTTTTTGTTTTTTTTTTGTCTCCATAAGAAAACCACTTGTTAGTGAGACTAACCAGGAAAAAAAGGCTTGGATTTGCTAGGGAGCTTGAAGATTGGACTTTAGAACGTTGGGAAAAAACGTCATGTGGTCTAGGGAGTCTAGACTGATTCTATTCCAGAGCGATGGGCGTGTCAGGATAGGAAGGGAACCACCCATCATGCATACTGTCCACTGTACAAGCTTCTGGAGGCGGGGTTATGATCTGGGGTTGCTTCAGTTGCTCAGGTCTGAACTCAGCAACATTATGTGGCAATAAAAGTCAGCTGGTAACCTGGATGTACTGTATGACCAGGGTACCACATCTATGGAGGTTTACAGTCGAGGATTTTTGAATGTTTTCAATATATATATTCAATATATATCTTTCCAGCACTCCAATCGCAGTAGGCAGTACATCCATCTACATGGTTTTGGACAGCTCCACACAAGCTGCACCCTGTTTTTAGCAGTTTAGTTTTTATTCACCAACAGGGGGAGATCATCATCTTCATCTTTTATACCGCTTACCCTGTATACAGGGTCACGAGGGGCCTGGAGTCTATCCCAGGAGACTTTGTGCACGAGACTGGGTACACCCTGAACAGAGAGTGTCTATCCATCACAGAGAGTGCACGCACACACACGCACGCACACACACACACACACACACACACACACACACACACACACACACACACACACACACACACACACACACACACTATGGGGACACCAATTAGCTTAATATTCATGTCTTTGGGTTGTGGGAGGCAACTCCAGTGTGGTGGCATCAAACCCTTGACCCTGGATGTGCGAGGTGACAGTGCTATCCACTAGGCCATTGCGCCACCCAAGGCAAGAGATAGGGATTGGAAAAGTAATTAAAAGACAGGTTAAGATGCCATAAACAGCACAGTTAAAATTTTAGAAATTTTTGAAATTTAAGAAAAAAACAACAACAACAACAACAACAACACACAACTTGAGAAGGAAAGCACAAGTGAAAGACGACATCCTAGAAATGACCATCGCTATCATTGCTATACCTCAATATACAGTATACTCCAAAATATAATATTGTCATATTCATAAATTCCTAACAGTAGGATTAAATAGGTAAGTTTTTTTTTTTTAAGTGTTTTTTAATTTTTCCTTTTTGTATATCTGAATGGGAATGGACTGAAACAGCTAACCCACTGTATGGACTGTAGGGTCAGGTCTGCTTGTTCCAGTGGTGGTGGAAGTTATTTCACCTTCAACTCACCATATCGCTTGACAGGTTAAAAGTTACTGCTGTACCAGAATAATTCCTTCATACAGCAAATGTCTGAGAGACTGGTTTATACAGTACCTGTTTATAAATAATTAAATGACTAACTAACTAACTAAAAGCCCTTGAGAGCATTTAGTCACAGTTTAGTCTCAGGGACTTTTAATATAATTAACTGTATGTATGTTGTGAAGCAATTAATCTGTTAGCCTTGCATTTTGGGCATGCAGTAGCAATGGCATGATAAGTTATATTAACTCTGGATACCTTTAAAAAAAATAAATAAATTGACTAAAAGCGACAGTACCGGTCAAAAATTTGGACACAGCTTGTAATCCGATGGTGGATCCTGATTGTTATTTCTTTCTACACAGTAAAGCCATGCTGACGGTGTCCAAAATATGCGAGTTGATATTGAAGTGTGTCTGCTACCTATGCTGTGTAAAGCCTTCATGTTGTTGTTGGTCTTTCAGCTGCTTTTGTCGAGGGGTCGCCACAGCGGATGCCCTTCCTGATGCAACCCTCCCATTTGATCCAGCCTTGGAACTACAGCAGCACTGCAGCCAATGGCTGGGTTTTGGGTGGGTATTGCATGGCAGGCGAGAAACCTACCACTGAGCCATCAACGGCTCTAATCTGAGGTGCTGTTTGAGGTTAATTGGTGATTTCTGAGGCTGGTGACTCTAAATGAACGTCTCCTCTGCAGATTCTGAGGTAAGTTTTGGTCTTGCTTTCCTGGGAAGGTCTTCATGAGAGCCAGTTTCATCATGGTGCTTGATGGGTTCGACACAATACTGTTCTTACAAGAACTATTCCAGAACAGCTGTCTTAAAATAACAAGTGACTGTTGTTATTGTTGTTGTAAATTAAATTACCAATTCGATAAGGGTTATTTCACAATTTTGAAAAAAAAAAATCCAGTATTATTCTTGATTGTATTTTCTAAGGTGAAATGATAAAATATGGTAGCACACTTGTCATCATTTGGCTGGAATGATGCTTCATATCTGGGGAAGCGACTGGTGTGGCTGAAGACTAGGATCTACATCCATGCCCAGGAAACATTAACCAAGGGAAGAATTAACTAGTTTGGAGCGGTGTATAGAGACACTCCGCCAAGACGAGCTGGAATGTTGTTATTATTATTATTATTATACTCTTTAGTGCTTACCTGATAGCCTAGCTAGCTAATCGCCCAAACGTGAGAGAGACCTTTTTTTTTTTTTGCGTTTTTTTTTTTTTTTTGCGAAATTGGATTGAAATATAAATTAGTGGAAAGATTTGCAGTAAATTCTTAGAAAAGTCGAGAAAAAAAAGGAAAAGATAAAGGGATTTCTTGAAATTAATTACGTTGCGCGGTGCTTGAAAGCTTTCTTTTAGAAGCACAGCTTCCGGCAGAAGTCAGCAGGCCTATAAACCCCTCTCAGCCATGATCGCCACAAGTCTGAAGGACGCTTATGTAATTTCTGATGGATTTTCACCTCAGCTTTGATGAGAGTGGTTTTGGTATTTTTCTTTTTGCTTTGTTACCTGGCAACAGACTCTGTTCTCTCAGCTTCTCTCGATCAGGTTCAAGCCTAAATCAAGCCTTACATAAAACATGCATCGTGCATGCCGTGATGTTTTCATCATTTTTTAATTTTTTGGGAATTTTTGTATTTTTTTAGAAAGAAATAAAGACTGTAAATAGTTAAACTCGGGACATTTCCAGCACATTTCCAAGCCAAATGAATTCTCTTTTACATTAGCATGTCGTGTGCAAAAAGCATTCGAACGCACTTGGCTTGCCTTGGCAGTGAATTGATTTTCTCTGTTTCTTCCCACCCACATGCCCCTATACTCTTATGCTCATTCTCTGAAAGCACTCATAGCTCCTGGTCTGCATTCATAATTGCTTCCTGTGCTCGAGTGGCTCAGTGTTTGGCCAGGCTATAGCACGATATATAGGAGAAGCATAAAAAAAATAAAAAAAAAAGAAGAGACACATATATATTCAAGATGTCAGGATCTGTCAAGGTAATGGCAGCTGGGGGTGGGAGACTTCACTGGAAAAATAAAATCACACCTCATGTTCACACGAGAACGCGTGTAAAGATGATGTGCTGCAATTACCCTGAATAGTGAAGACGCTCAACAGTTTCAGATAGAGCAGTCATTCCCAGGCATGTTCGTTCATATTCCCTCAGGGTGGCATGTTTCCTTATGCGATGCGATCCACACTTAATAAGACCGTAAAGGAAGCATAGGGAACTAGTTGCTTTAGGTGTGTTACAGCAGGAAATCACACTAACATGTGCAAGGGGTGTAAGAGTAAATCTGCTTCATTTTGGTTTAGCATCACACAACTCTGTCATTCATTATTTCCCTCTAACAGCATACCAGATTTACAAGTCACGCGAGTTCAGTACAGTAGAGTGACTCTGATGGATCAGAACCAGGTCGCTCCATCTAATCCCATCTAATCACGGGAGTGTCATTTATGGTGAGCTGCTCTCATTTCTGGAAAAAAAAAAAATCATTATAGTGCATCCAAGGATGTGATTAGTTTTGGCAGAAGACCTAGATTTTTTTATTTTTATTTTGACAGGTCTCTATTTTCAGCTCTTCTCCAACAGATGTCACCAAATCCACAACTTTTCATCTTGACCCCCCCCCCCCCCCACCACTCTGATCCCTACTCATTTCCCCCAAAATATGACTGTAAAAGGGGAAAAGTGTTGTTTGAAGTAAAAAAGTACCAAAAACAGAAAGTGTAATTACATGAAAAAAAAAAATGGCATCTGTGGATAATGTGTAGCATGGTGGATAGTGGATATGGATGGATATGGATAGGATGGAGGGATAATGGACGTATAAACAGATATATAGATAACTGAGCAGTTGACTGGATAGTTAGATGGGTTAATGGATGTTTTGTAAATAAATAAATGGAATGATGAATGGACACGGGTGGATGACTGGATGAATTGATAGACAGAGAGATGATCTGATGGATGAACAATGAATAGATGATGGATTAATGGATGGATGTCTTATTGGTGGATGCATTGATGGATGGATGAGTGGTGGATGGATGCACAAAAGTGGATAACTGAATGATAAATGGAATAATAGATGGATGATTGATGGATGGATGAATGGACATATGAGCAGATAAATGTATGAATGTATGGATAATGAATGGATAAAGAAGTAAATGGATGGATGGATGGGCAACTGGTTTAGTAGGCTTATGGAAATCCTATATATGAAAGATTATTGTAGATGAAAGGATGGAGAGATACAGTAAGTAGATTAATGTATTAATGGCACATAAGCAGGTGGATGAATGATGAATGGATGGATAATTGTATGGATAGACGGATGGATGATAGATGAAAATGGACTGAACTTTTACGTTCCTTATCATTCAGTCATTGACCGTTTAACTTTTGCTTGTAGAACTAATAAGTATTTTCCACCTCATACTATATATCCTCACACATACTGTTAAAATGTATTAAGATGATTGTTTTGGTTCTCTAAAGCACCATTAAAATGATTAAAGATCAATTAATCAAAATATACCGTAGAAAATCCAAACCTAGTTCTAGCTCTAGTTCGAAACCTGCAGTAGTTTTGCGAGACAGCTGAAGCTTCCTGTCACGCACACGGTGAACTTTTGAAAACCTTCTCATGTTCTCACCATGCCTGCGTTTCTTCCAGTTTGATATGTGTTAATGCTGCAAGGTATGAATCAGTGTGTGCAAGGACTGGCAGGAATCCAGGAAGTATTTCCACCTCATGCTCAGTTTTCCTTAGAATGGTTTTGGATCCAACATGATTCTAAACACAATGCACTTAAAATCACTGAATAAAACTACGTAAGAATGAATGTCATGGATGTAAGCCAAAGACGGTTTATAGCTAGTGCTTCAATCTAACCTCACAGAAAAACAACACATACATCAGTTAGTTATCTATCAAGCAATCCTACAAGCGTAAAACATTAATTGATATGACACAAAGTGAAATTTGAACACAGTTTTTCGCAACTTGTGTTTCAAAAGCATGAGCAAAGGAAGCAATTAAGGAACAACCATTAGATGACCAAAAATGCGTTCACTGATTAAGAATTGAATCATTATACTGAACATATCAGGAAGACTGTCTTGAATGAAAATACTATTCTACAAATTAAGAATAAGAATAAATCACTTGCTTTTGCACTACAGATGTAAACAGCTGTCCTCTGGCCCACATATGGAAATGAATACCAGCTCAAATTCGTAATGAAGAATTCTGTAATGCAGACACACGTCTACTGGCACCAAGACCACCCTAAATCAGTTCTGGAATATCCTTGGCAATTTTTCCAAATAGAAATATGAATGAAAGTAATTTATATAATAGTTTATAAAATTTTAATAATAGTAATTTTCTCTGGCAAAGTAGTGTTAGTGTTTACTGTTGGCAATTTAAATTGCATATAAGGATGGAAGTTGTGGAGGGTTATAATAAAAACCTTGGTCCCAATGTGCTGTATTGGTTTATTACATTGTGCAGCATAAAGGGTTTTGAGAAGTCTTGGAAACTCCCTCCTGGGCACATTTTCACAGATGGGAATCTCCCAGCAGAGAAAGTGTGAGGGTGATCTTCTGGGATGGTATTACCGCAGCTCAGAAAGGTATATTATCAACTTCCAGTATCAATCACCACTTAAATACTGGTAGACGTTTTCTGTAAAACTTACACTTTGTATCTAGTGTAGCCTACCAACCAAGAGTCTCTTTTCCCAGGTCTCATGGTGTCAAGGTGCCAAGGTCAACCTCTTTTCATCTTTCCTGGTGGTGTTTTGATGCTCGCTTATAGGAAATATGTGACCAGTTTGTCTTCTCTGTTGCTTGAGAATCGCCTCATGTGCTGTGGTCTGGTTGCTTTGCTGCCACAGCTGCTTGCTGCTGACAGAATAGGCTCAGCAGAGCTGAAGGATCCTTCTCAGGTAGGCGTTGAGGAAAATCTAGACTCGGTACAGCAAGACTGACCTGATGTTGTTTGTTGTTGCAATAAATTAACCATAAACTTTATATTTCTTTTAGAGATTAATGTCCATCAAATTAGGAATGGCTGTTCTATGAATAATAATAATAATAATAATAATAATAATAATAATAATAATAATAATAATAATAATAATAATAATAATAATGGTGGCACGGTGGTGTAGTGGTTAGCACTGTCGCCTTGCATGTCCGGGATCGATTCCGGGCCAGGTTTGATTCCCGTCTCTGTGTGCATGGAGTTTGCATTTTCTCCCTGTGACCCTGAATACAGGATTAAGCAGTATAGATGATGAGTGAGTGAATGAGTAATAATAAAAATAATAATAATAACAAGCAGCATGGTGGTGTACCTCCAGGGTTGAGGATTCGATTCCCACCTTGGGTGTGTGTGTGTGTGTGGAGTTTGCAAGTTCTCCCCATGCTTAGTGAGTTTCATACAGGTACTCTGGTTAGATTAGGTTAATTGCCATTCCCAAATTGACCCTTATGTGTGTGCCCTGTGTTGTAACTTACCCTGTGGCAAGGATAGGCTCCAGGCCCCCCGTAACACTGTAGAAGATAATTTATTATTATTATTATTATGATTATTATATTATTATTATTATACAGGAATTTATCATAATAATAATAATAATAAGAATAAGAAGAATAATATTTCACTCACTCCTTGTCTACAAAGCTTTATCCTGTATACAGGGTCGTGGGCGGCCTAAAGCCTATCCCAGGAGACTTAGGGCACGAGGTGGTGTACACCCTGGATGGGATGCCAATCCATCACAGGACACACACATATACACACATACACTAAGGAAAATTTGGGAACACCAGTTAGCCTGATTGTGGGACTGTGGGAGGAAACTGGAGTACCCAGAGGAAACTCACTAAGCACGGGGAAAACATGCAAATTCCACACACACACACACACACACACACACACACACACACACACACACACCTTGAGGCGGGAATCGAACACAGACCCTGGAGGTGCAGTTTGACAGTGATAACCACCAAGTCAGTGTGCCGGCCACGCAGTGTCTTATTAATACTTATTGTAAAATAAATCAATCGATAAATTACATTATATTAATCAAATAATAAAATAAAAAGGGGAAAACAAATTTAAGTTTTATTGATTTATTTGTAGTTAATATAATGTACATTTCAAGTTTATTTAATGAAACACCGAGAACTTCTGTGATTTTTATTTATTATTTTTTTTAAATAACTGCCTTCTTGTTGTGTGTGGTTGCCCGGTTTCGCTCCGAAGCTATAAAATAAACGCGCGCGCGCCCCCCTCTCGCACGTGCACCCGCGCGGCGAAGAGGAAGCGCGCATGCACGCGCACGGCCGGGGGGAAACCCTCTCTTCCAGCAAAGTGCAGCGAACTCTCGAGATCTCCGCGCTGAAAGTTCACACTCAGAGTCCGGCTCTCGTGGCTCGGACATGAGCGGATCCCCGCGGCAGTGCCACAGACACACGGAGAATAATAATAACAACAATAATAATAACCATAATAATCATGACTATGATGGCCCGGTGCAGGAGCACAGCGTTACACTGCGCCGCGCGCGCGCTTGTCCCGTGTCTGATCTGCGTGCTTTTCGGCGCGGGAGCGCGAGTCTCGGGCACCACCGCGGTCCAGGGCGGGTTCAGCCTGACGCCGCCGTACTTTAACCTGGCCGAGGGCGCGACCATCTCCGCCACCGCTACGTGTGGTGAGGAGGACAACGGCAACCCGAGGACGGACCTCTACTGCAAACTGGTCGGGGGTCCGACGGTGGGATTAACCAGCCAGACTATACAGGTAACACACACACACACACACGTGTACCTGCGCTGTTCCCAAGTCTCATGTGAAGACCACCAGGAATCACTGCTGAACTTTCAGTGCTGGAACTTTTTCAGTTGTCTGTAATAATAATAATAATAATAATAATTATAAATCACAGGACTGCATGGTGGCTTAGTGGTTACTTCCATGTTCGAGTGCATGGTCACCTCTGTGCGCATTGAGTTTGCTTGTACTTGGTGGGTTTTTCCTCCCACAGTCCAAAGATTAGCCTAATTTCCCAAAGTGTGCTAATAAGTGTGTGTGTGAACCCTGTGATGGATTGACACCACGCCTCATGCCCTAAGTCACCTGGGATAGACTCCAGGCCTACATTTGTCCTTTATACAGGATAAAGCGGTATAGACAATGACGATGATGAGGTTCGAAGCCTGTTTTTGGGTTCCTGTCTTTGTAGAGTTCACAATGCATGCTCTTAACAGTATTGTTTCCTCTGTGTTCTCCGGTTTCCTCCCATCTCCTAAAACATACCAGTAGTTAAATCGTCCACTTTGCATTTCTGTGTGCATGGAGTTTGCATGTTCTCCCCCTGTTTGGTGGGTTTCCTCCCACTGTCCAAATGCAGATTAGGATAATTGGCTTTCCTAAATTGACCGTAGTGTGTGAACAAGTGTATGTATGTGTGTGTGTGTGCCCCATCCAGGATGTACCCCCTAAGTCTCATGGGATAGGCTCCAGCCACCCCCCCCCCCCCACTCACTGAGTGAGTGAGTGAGGGAGGGAGGTTCGAGCTCGGGCTAAAGTGCATGCACCTATTGTTTCCACCTGGGTTTTCCTCTGCATTCTCTGGTTTCCTCCTATCTCCTAAAACATGGCAATAGTTGAATTGACTTTCTAGAAGTGAAAGTTATTATGCAATAAAATAATACATGAATCTAAATCTATGCATCATTTCCAGCATGTTTACATGTTTCATTTCTCTGATCTCACACACCCCATTCAATGCAATTACTGTAGCTAATCAGTAATTACTTATCATGCAGTGATGTAATATAATATCAGCTATCCTCTGAATGCCCTCTTGGTTAAAGTATCTCCCTTGACGTGTACGACTGTGTGGGTGGTGCCATGTACTGGACCAGTGTCCAAATCCAGGGTGTATTCCCAACGCATGCCCAGTGATACCTAGAATAGGCTCTATATACAACTGCTGTAACCCTGACCAGGATAAAGTGGATACTGTTGCACCTGTGTTCACAACATCTTCAATAAACAGATATTATTTTCCAGGTAACTTTCTGTCAAACTAGAGTGTCGAATCCAACAGACTGATTATTTAGATAAGATCAGTCTGTTTACAGCCGGTCTGATTCCTCTGGAGAGGTAACCTCATCGATCACTAATCCATCGTCAGTACGTTTACAGAGAGAATGTAGATTAGCCAAATATAGCTTTTAAACTTGTTTTATCATGTCCAGCTGTGCTGCTTTCCTTCTGCGTTATTGCATTTCGACCCGCATGCCCGTATGCTCTTGTTCGCGGAAGGTAGAATTTTCACGAAAATGGACCATTTTCATCTTAAGCCTTTAAGCTTGACATTGATTGATTAAAAACAGCATGAAAATAGCTGTTTTTTTTTTTTTTTTTTGCTTTTTTTTTTAAGATAGCTTGCTAAGCAGTAACAGATCATTAATGGTTAAAGATGTGAATTATTATTATAAATTAAAATTTCTATTTCAGGATGATCTTTGAACAAACCTTATGCTCATGTAAGGAGTTTATGGGTTAGTTATTTTTTTTTACTTTATCCTGCTAATATTGCTGTGTTTATATTATAAAAATAATGATATTACACAAATGTATAATATGCAGGATAACATGTAAATCACAGGAGTATTCAAATCAAAGAATTTGAAACCCTTTTCCATATTGAAGCCATGCTCTTTAGCCATTCACAGTTTTTGTTTAAAGATCCCATATTGTAATATTTCTGTCATTAGTCCACACAGTTCACAGAGCTCCGCCAAAGTGTGTATGTATTAATGCTCCAGCTGAAATACCCATCAGATAAGGCATTTTTCATTCCTCACCACTCCCTTTATTTCATCCCTCGTCCAAACGCACCATTTCAGTGTCTATGTAAATGAGCTACAGCGGAGGCACACCCACCAGAGAACGGCAGAGCTGAGGAACAAGCCAGGGGATCTTCTTATATGTGGTCAGATTAGAGGGGAACTCTAATTAGAGACCTATCCGAATGTCTACCCTAATGACTAAAAAAATGTTTGTTGCATAATAGGTCTCCTTTAAAGAACTCAGAGGGGCGTTTAACTAAAACTGGGTTTTATGATGGAATTTCTTGGGAATGAAGATGTAAAGCAAGTAGAACATCTGATTCTTTAAAATCGACGGATAACTTGTTACCAACTTTTGGAACTTGGTTGGGAGTTTTAGCCACACCCCCCCCCCCCCATACATTCCTGACCTCGCTCCAAGTCATTTACACATGTATGGGCCGTTAAAGGAGTTCCTGGGAGGCCTGTGTTTCAAACATGAAGCGGACTGTCTGATCATGGCTACGGCGTACTGGGAAAACTTTCCACTTTTCATGGTATCCAAGCACTAGTGAAACACTGTGATACGTTTTTACTCTCACAATCGTGTTCTATTATTCTGCGCAACCAAAAGTCCCAGTTTGACTCGAACACTCTTTCATCAGTAGCACACGTATATCTTACTTATTATTATGAAAAGAAAAAAAAAAGAAAGAAAATACCAAGTGAGATTGTTGTTTCATTATTGTGGGTCATTAAAAGTCGATTTAAGAAAACAGGCCTTGAAGTTTGCAAGACATTTTTAGACGTTCAAATAAAACATTATTCAGACATGAGGCAACATTAACACTTAGCCCGCCAAGACTGGTAGTGAAAATATGTGCACACACATCCCTCTCTCACACACATAGACTCACACCAATCTTGCAAATTTTGCTTCTAAATGATCTGCCAATAGAATTTTCATCCGTTAGTTTTTTCATCACATGTATTATTTATATGTAATGTTTAATAAATATTAGATACATTTGCCTTTATTCAAGATGGTTTAAATTCCTTAGGGGAAAAAAAACTACTTTTTTTGCAGTACAGAGGAAGAGAAATGTTCTGCAGATCAAAGGCTTCTTTGCTTAAACATACAGTTCCCTTTGCTTAACAAATTGGTGTCTTTGTGACTACTTCAGTAAGTGAATTAATTAGGTTTTACCCTGATACTAAGCATGCACGTTTAGTGGCTAAAATCTGCTTGCAATTTAAAAAAACAGGAAAAACGGAGACATGACATACAGTAAGTACCCAACATACAAACAATTTCCGAGAGAGGCCTTGAGAGCTTGTTCGTAAGTCCAATTTGTTTGTAAGTCCAACAAACATTGTCTAGGTACTAGGATACCGACACAATTGGCTATACACAGAATAAACATAACATGTTCCATAATTTTGTGCTTATTATTTAGAATTGTGCCAATATTCTATTGTTATTGCTCAGCACTCATGGCGCAGTACCAGCTTCATCGCCGCCTACTTTTACGCTTGCTTCTGGACGCCCTGGGATGCGTTTCTAACTCGAATGTTCGTAACACTTACTGTGTTTGTCACACATAATCCTAACATGTTTAATTTAATATATGTTGTCGTGGTATACTGTCACAAAACAGCTTTACAAAAAATATAACTTTATAAACTTTATAAAGAGCCTTAGCCATGTGAGTCGCCACTGCCCAATATTAGCTCGCCAGCTAACTTGAAGACACCATACAGTAAATGTGACGTTTTGTGAAGGCGTCTTAAAGTTAGCTAGCGAGCTAATACTGGGCGGTGGCAGCTCAAATGGTTAAGGCTGATCTGAAGGTTGTGGGTTCAAGTTGCCACTGTTGAGCCCTTGAGCAAGGCCCTTAACCCTATGCGCTCCAGGTGGGTGCTGTATCCTGGCTGACCCTGCGCTCTGCCCCCGGCTTCCTACCAGGGATAAAGAAAAAAAATCATATTTCACTGTAATGTACACGTGACAAATAACTCAATCTTAAGATTCATTTCATCATTCATGACTGCTGTTTATCTCCGTTTTAGGCTTAAGGTTCAGACAAAACATAGTTGTAGCCTTGAAACAGGACAATCTTCTCACAGTTATAAGTGTCAACAAGAAGCAGAGGCGTCACACACACACACACACACACACACACACACACACACACACACACACACACACTTGGTGGCGTGTGAACTAAAGGCGTGTGAATGGAGTATTATAGTGTGAGGTATTGTAAATAAAAAAAAATGGTTTGGTTATCCCTTTGTAAAAACAGATACAGGTCTTGTATAAAACCCAAAAACAGTACACTTCCTTATCAGGAATAGACATTTTTATGAATCACTGAAGACCATCTTTTTGTTTGAGTAGAAAAACAAGAATCTTAAATTTGTGTGTTTATTCCAGGGGCAGTACTGTGACCACTGCAATGCCAATAACCCTGAGAAAGCCCACCCAGTGAGCAACGCCATCGACGGCACGGAGCGCTGGTGGCAGAGCCCGCCTCTTTCCAGGGGGCTGACGTACAACCAGATCAACGTCACGCTGGATTTGGGGCAGGTGAGTGTACGATGAGGAACACACTCGGTGGAATTTGCATTCTTCGCCAGCATCCATTTCTTGATTCTTGCTTAATACACTTCCTGTATACACACATTCTTGTGTTATATCATTATGAGGACCAGTTGGCTAAATACACTAATTAATACCATGAATAATCTTAATAAAAATATTTTCGAACATTTAAGATCATTACATTTAAAAAAAAAAATAAAAAATTAACGCTGTCTTTTTTTTTTTTTTTTTTTTTTTTCCATGAAGCAACTTTAGTAGACCAATCAAATGTCCCTATAAAGCCGCAGACAGTAGTATCCTCAGTGACGATTCTGAGTGTTGGGATCAGCCTTCATTAACATTATCGTAAAAATCTGTAGAAACAAAAGAAAGGTTATGTGAGAACTCGCTCTTTCTCAGGGCCCCTGTACAGACCTGGGGCCCCGAGCAGTGTCCTGCCTTGCCTGTTGAAGTGCAGTACCTCTGGCTATGGTCCTCAACAAGATAGAAAAACATACCCACCCACACACACCCACACACCCACACACCCACACACCCACACACACACACACACACACACACACACACACACACACACACACACACCCACACACACACACACACACACCCACACACACACACACACACACACACACACACACACACACACACACACACACACACACACACACACACACACATTAATTATGGCACGGATTCTCGGATATTCCTTGGACTTGGCATTATAACTATTTTTACACACCCTTATTTGTACAAGTGACTGCAAGCAGATTCAAATTGGCATTTCCTAAGACAGTGTCTGTCACGTTATAAGTTGCCTGAGCTTCAGACACTCGTTCCGCTTGGTTATGAACGTAAAACGTACGTGTCTCCACGCTGTGACAGAAAGTCTCCTCAGGCTAAAGAAAAAAAAAAAAAGACAGGACGAGGACTAATAATCCTGCAGGTTTTAATAGTGAGCACTGAGCCTCTGTGTGATACTTTTCCTGGGTGCATTCAAGGTTTTGGCATGGAGCACAACCTCGTATGAAGGCCCTTTTTAGGGTATAGTGCTGTATTTGTATTTATTTTTTTGCTTTTGCTTTATTTCTAAGTAGGTCGTCTTTGTTTCTTGGGGATTTGTGGGAAGCTAATGAACTGCTTCTGCCTTTTAATATCTCAAGGGAACAAGAAGTAGTGTAAAAATAGGCCTTTATTATTAGAGAATTAAGTCGGGTTTTTACTGTATTGAATTCCTGAGAACGGTTGGTCGGATGTAGCTTTGTAACAGATAATAGGTTTTGGGATTCTGCTCTATAAGTGGCTTATCTAGGAGTTAATCTTCCACTTTCTCTTTTACTTTTGCTTTTCTTTTGTTCACACACACTCATTTTCACACACACACATACACACACATCCACCTGTTGAAGGATACAGAATCCCGGCGCTTATCACGCCAGCGAGACTCTGTTCTCTCAAAAATAGCCTGTGTGTGTTACTGAAAGTGTGTGTCATTGTGTTTATTTATAGAGATATGTGGGGGTTTAGAGACTTTGTTTAATACAGAGAACAGCGCCAGTCTCCTGCACTTAAAGAGCTGATTAAAATGTGTAAAGAACACCCGAGGTTGGACCTTGGATATACTTTAGCAATGTCAGTGTAAAATCTGTGACGGCGAGATAAATTCCAATGAGAACGTTCTCTAAGCAGGATTTTTTAAATGTATTGATTTATTATTATTATTATTATTATTATTATTATTATTATTATTATTATAATCAGCTTCCGTTTGTTATAAAGGATCTAAGTTATTGATAATGGATTACTCACAAGTTTACAGTATGTATGAAGAAATGTCTCTTGCTATTTTATAGTTCCTGCTCCTTCAACTTGTATTACATTTAATAACTGCATTATTCTAGGCTATTTGTATACATAATTATATCCATGCATTGTATTACTCTTGCTTTTGTGGTTTTTACTAAGGAAACGGCCTCAGATTTCAATTCTGGGAAATTCTTTACATCTCTCTGATACCATCAGCCCTAAATGGCTCCTGGTCTAAACTACCGTAATGGAAGAAGCCCTTAAGATGGGAACAGGGCCATGATCCAGACCGAAAGATGATGTGGGAAAGCTAATAAGGGCATGTTACAAGCTGGAATACAGGGGAGGCTTCATGCTATCGGTCTGCCTACTTTTTTAAGCTTCATGGCTGACTCATATTAAGGAAAAAAAAGAGATGTCAAAAGTGGAAAAAGCAGCAAATCAAAATGGGGGGGGAAAGTAAAAGAATTGGAAGAAAATGAATAGAGAAAATAGGAAACGAGATAAGAATGGGAAAAAGTATGTAAATGGAAATAAATGTAAAGTAATAAATTGGGGAGTAAATAAAAAGCATGTGAAATGAGATTGGAAGATAGAAAACGTGACATGCAAAATAATGGAAATAAAAAGAGGAACAAAAGAAGAAATGGAAGAAAATGAAACATCTAAAGAAAAATGAAACAATACACGGAAATGGCAACCGGGAGAAGAAAAGTGATGAAAATATCAAATGCATACACTGGCAGAATACACAACATACACCAATTTGCCATAACATTAAAGTGGTGAAGTTAACAACTTTGATTATCATGTTACCGTGGCCGTGTGAAGGTGTGGGATGTCCAGAGGGTACCAGAAAAATGTATACGCACTTCATGTGTTCTTTCTTAAAACACAATTAGAGTTATGGCAGCAATGTGTAGTATTTTGTTTCCTTCAAGGATCTCGGTAGTCGCACCACCGTTGTTGCTATCATGCAATGCATATATTTTTCATGTTGAAGTGTGTATACTGTACATTTTTTTTCGGGTCTCTCTGTATTAGGCAACACATTACCCCTTGGTTTTTGCCATTGTTGTGTTGGAAAAAGTTAACTCTGGCTCTGACAAACAGGTGTCTGAACACAACGATTGTTACAGTTTGATGTGTTTAAGGCTGAGACTTATCACAGCTGAAAGCATGTACAATGGGCATGTGTTGTTTTGAATTGGACCCTCGAGCATTGAAAGAAGGTGGCCTGGTCTGTTGAATTAAAATTTCTGATGACTGGGTGCATGTGTGCTGCTTACCTGGAGAAGACGTAGCACCAAGTTGCAGTATGGAAAGAAGACAAGCTAGCAGATATGGTGTGATCCTTTGGGCAATGTTCTACTGGGAAACTATTAATATACCATTTAATATGGATATTACTTTATCACATACAATTTACCTAAATATTATTGCAGAACAAGTACACCCCGTCATGGCCCTAATAGCAGTGGCCTCTTTAAGCAGGATTGTTACCAAACAATGTTCAGGAATGGTTTGAGGAACATGACTCATGGAGGCCTCACCTAGCATCTTACAGGACTGCTGTGGATGGCTTGATGTCAGATACCACAGCAGACCTTGAGAGGTCTTGTGGAGGACAAGTCTCAATGCGTCAGAGATGTTTTGGTGGCACAATGTCAGGCAGGTAGTTTTACTGTTGAGACTTAGAGATCAGTGTAGCTGGGTTTGTCCTCCTGACCTGCCTTATTGCTTGCACTAGCATGTTGGATATGGAAGTTTCCAAATGTTTTTGAATCTCTTGGCTGTCATAGTGACTGTGTATAGCCTTTGATTGACTGGCACGATCCTATAGTCTGTCTGAAATACATTTCAAATCAGGTGTCGATCTTGAAAGGTAAAGTTGTTTGTCTAATGCTCAAACTCAGTATGTGGTGAAATATATTGCTCTTGTATGTGGCAGTTTTATGATTTCTGTGTTCATTGCATACCCTTCTTGGAATCATGGGACATTTTTGGACCGGAGCGTCCAGACCTAAAGCATGGAACATTGCTGGGGATTGACCTTTAATACCACCTGCCTTTTCCAGCCTTTCAGCCATGCACACAGGTGAAGATATAACAGCGTGCAGTGGAGCTCTTTGTGGTTGTGCTTTAAAGCTCACAAAGATTGATTTGTTTGAGGAAAAGACTCTCTGCTTAACTTGGCTTATGGAAGCATATGATCTTTCCTTGGAAATATATACCTCATTTGTTGTTTAACATAATGCCTTTTAGGTTTTGTTTGTGCGTGCGAGAGAGAGAGACAGAGAGAGAGAGATAGAATAGAAACTCGTCCCTCCATGTGAGGGCCGTCCCAGCCACCTGTCTCCCTCAGTTATATTAATGCTGCTCTTATTATTTTAAAGGCCGCATTTTGTCCTGCCGCTTTGGAGACCAGCTCAGAGCATAACAACTGTCTGTCTCTGTCTGCGGCGACATCAGGTGATCGTTCATTTGCGGAACATTCTCTATGACTGAGCTCGCGCACAATATATAGCCTGTGGTCAAAAGCAAGTCACACATGGGTGCCACATAGTCGCGCTCTGATTTAACCTGAACTGATAACGAGGTGATGAGTGGGGTGAATTAGGTGTGATAAACCAGGAGGTATTGTATATGCGACCTCCGGTCTTCAAGTATACTCTTCAACACGAAGACAATGTTGTGTTTAGTTTCCCTGATGTTTCACCCTTAGACGGAGGGAAGTTTTAAAATGTTTTTTTTGGTGGCACAAAGAAATACCGTTAATGTTTCTTTGCTCATTCACTCGCATTCAGTAATCACTATATCCTGGTCATTGGATGAGAGTGAGCTCCTGGAGTGTTTTGGAGTTGCTGTCCATCCAAAACAAATGTTACTGCTCTTTGTGTCAGAAAATGGTTATTATTTAGTTATTTCAAGCAATATACTATAGTTAAGGAATTATCAACCACAATGTCCTTTATTCTTAAGAAATGATAAACGATTAGATGATAATATAATTTTATTTGCTATTTACTTATTACTTTTGGCCCCCCAAAAAACAAACCTATTTGCACTCACTAATATTTAGTCTGACTTTGATTATGATGAACAATATGATGGTCAGTTTATGTGTGAAAATGATTCCTCATTCTCTGAGAACCACTTTATTTATTTATTTATTTATTATAATTCATGTCCTGGAGTATGGCCGTGCCATCAGGAGGAAGGGAAACCTCCACAGATGTGATACACTGGTCATTCAGTACATTCAGGTCGTCAGCTGATTTAATTTTATTGCCACGTACTGTAACTAGACCTGAGCAACTGAAGCAACACCAGATTATAACACTGCCATTAGAGCCTTGTATTGCTGACAGTATGCATGATGGATGCATCGCTTCATGCGCTTTCCTTCTTACCTTGATGCACCCATCACTCTGGAATAGATTCTGTCTCAACTCATTAGTGCAGGCCCTTTTTGTGGGAAAGGCAGTAAATTTCTCTCTACTTTTGTTATTCCCAAATGACTCAATGCTGTTGTACTAGTAAATCAGTGATGCTGTTAAATTGTTTTGAATTTGAGTCTTGGTCAATTATAAATCTTTCAATCTGAAGAATCAACTATTTGTATTACTGGCTTGTCTGAGAGAGAAAAATAAATAAATAAAATACAAGATAAATGGTACCATTTTGTATGTCTTTGAACTCACCATAATGAATTTTATTTATTTAATTTTATCTAGATTTGTAATGCTACTGTATAGTTGGCTAATCATGACACCTAGCAAGAGAGTGACTAAGCTACAATGCTACCTGAAAGTTAGCAAACACATGCTGTAATGAAAGCCTGGTAAAAAAAAAATGTTTATTTAACAACTAATTATATAATATTTTTTCTTCTTTTTTTAAATTGAACCACATTTTATGGTTTAAAATCACCTCAGAAGGCTTCTCCAGTTAGCTTGTTTTAGCTAGCTGTGTAGTGTTAGCTTAGTTAGCATAGAATGTTGCAGGTGAGTGAATGATCTGCGCTGTGCAAAGAAAATCAGTGGATCCTCTGCTAAATTAAGGCTTATTAATTTTTATAAGGGGTTTTATGTACCAAATAAAATTCCTGTCAGATAAGTAATTTTTTTTTCATAATGTTTTATAGTAAAGTGTCCCCCCACCGTGCAGTGTGTTAATTTCTGATCCTTATCGCTTCTCGATTTCTCAATGCAACAGTGACACCGAAGTGTTTAAAAACCCTAACACTGCTGATACAAATTATACACTCATAATAGCACCAAACACACACACACACACACACACACACACACACACACACATACACAAACTGCCACCTCGAATAACAATCTGCTCAGTGCTCGTCTCGTTTCTTTACAGTATGAATCACTATTTGTTATATTGAGTGTTTACTCAGTGGTGCAGTGGGTAAAGTTTCTGCCCCATGGCTTCAGGTCCTGGGTTCGGGTTACTGTCAGCGTTTCACATGCTCCCCTACCAGCCTGAGCTCTGGTTTCCATCCTTCTGGCTTTCATATTTCTGTAGAACTATAAACATGTCGTTGTAAAAACCAGGACAGGGGAAAGTAAAGCGAGGACAGGGTGGACATTTACAGCTGTCTGTGTTATTTAGAGTTAATGAGACTCCTAACACTTTGACCTGAGGATGCTAAAGTGTGTTAATTGAGTCTCTGCTGGTGATGGGCTTGTTTCTTAAATACCGTATTTATCTACCGATTCCTCCGTTTAAGTGGATGAGGGAGGTTGACAAGGTGGAATCACGAAGGCTGGAGTTACCGGTCACATTCTTGGTGCGCTTCGACATGACGGAAGATCAAACACGCTCTTTCCGAACACTCAGCAGGTCCTTCTGTACGTCGGGTACCCACAGCGAGCGTTAAGTAATAACAAACAAAAGGGGTTGATTTAAGAGTGTTTGGTTTTGAAAGTTGAGAATGCAGCATGTCTTATGCAGTCAGTGCATGTTAAGGCAAGAGTGTGTGTTGTTCCTTTTGTATTGAGGTTTTATTGCTGCATGCAGTACTCAGCTCGTGAAGTGAATACACAGAGGTTCTCGGGACCATTTATCCTTAAGCTTTGTTATGTTTCTAATCAGTTTTATTGATATACAAGGAATAAAAATAACAGGCAATTATTCTAAATAACATTGAATGATTTAAATGACATTTATTGCAAATTTTTATTTACATTTATGCCTCAGTTACAAAACCTCTGTCTAAAAAGTCTAGAAATCATTTATCATACATACAAATCGATTAGCTTTAATAAATAATTGCCAATATCTTTTACATAATATAAGGCTAAATACAAACAGTTAAACCGGGACTTGAGATGAAATTTCTCATGAATGAAGACACATTCTAGGGAGTTATTGCCATATTTCCTGTACGGTCCTGACCTCACGCAAAGCCATTTCCACATGGGAGTTCCTTGGAGGCCTGCGTTTTAGATGTGAAGCAGGCAGTCTGATCATGGCTCTGGCGTACTAAGGAAACTTTCTACCTTGATGGTATCCGAGCACTAGTGAAACATTATGATAAGTGTATTAGTGCAACAGGGGATTACATAGAAACATAAAGAGAGTTTTTACTCTTGTAATTGTATTCTGTTATTCTGCATCAATTATAAAAAGTCCTGGTTTGACTTGAACGTCCCTCTTAATTAATAGAAAAATAAATATTTATATCTGTTTTATTATGGTCATCGTCCTTGGTGAAAAGAAAACAAATAATATGGCTTATCATTGCTGAGCTCAACAAGATGGAGATAGCGGTTGTGGTTTGTTAGAAATTGCTCTGTGAGGCGTAGCATGGGAATGACATGGCATGAGTGATGGTATGTAGGGTGGGTGTAAGGGGCGTGTGGGGGGAGGGTTGTGTTTGGTATGTGACACCATTTCAGGAATCTTTGTGTAGCTGACATGTCTCTTCACACACCCCAACTTCGCCTACAGTCGTCTACAGGAGCGAGGGTGACAGCGCGTACACATGCCATCCCTCTTAGCACACAGGTGTGAACAAGATGCAGGCCAATCCATCAGATGCAACAAATGGAAATCCAAGGGTGGATCACCAGCTTTGTTGTTCAGTTCTCTCTTTTTTCTTTTCTTTTCTTTTCTTTTTTTTTTAAAACTGTGTGTGTGTGTGTGAACATGCACATTTGATGTGTAATTAAATCCAAATTTGTCTGGTCTATAATTATGTGCAGCTCTCAACACTGTCAATAACAGCTGCAATATAAATAAATAAAATAGTGTACAACAAATGTACATTACAACTAAACATTTATTATTATTATTACTTATTATTATTATTATTATTATTATTATTATTATTAATAATAATAATAAAAATATTGTAATCCAAATAGTACTCAGGCCTCAAACAGGAATTCTTCAATAGAATTCACTACAAAATACCCTTATTTATCCCCAGGGGCAATTTAAGGACTGTTTTTATTAATTATTTGTGATCAGGAAATGAGAAAAACTGTTGGAGGTGAGAAGTTTGTCCAGGAAATGTGATTTCCTCCAGAATATTTGTGATTTAATATCTTGCACTAAATTTAACCAATTTTCTTAGTAATTACTTGACTCGGTTTCATAGAAGGAAAATTCAGAGCTGTCTATTTTCTTCATACTTTTCCCAATTATGTAAAGAGTATATGATCAAGTCATGTTGTTTTAACATACAATAGAGGTTCCATGATGGACCTTTTTTTTTTTTTTTACGGAAGTGTCCGTGCCGTACAATGCCACAGATCCTGGATTGATTCTTGGCTTGGGTGAAAGTGAAGAGTTTGATTAGGCATTAAATGTCTATTGAATGCATCTATACAGTAGTACTGAGCAAAAGTCTTGCATCCCCACCATTTCTTCAAGTTAAAAGAAATTCAATTAAAGGGAATAAGAAAAATATTGTACTATACTTAAACTGGCTACAAAATGCCTAAAGATTACTCACTCACTCATCATCTATACCGCTTAATCCTGTATTCAGGGTCACGGGGGGCCTGGAGCGTATCCCAGGAGACTTAGGGCACAAGGCGGTGCTAATCCATCTCTGGGCACAGACACACACACTCATTCACACACTATGGCCAATTTGGGAATGCCAATTAACCTAACCTACAATTTCTTTGGACCGTTCGGTGAAACCGGAATACCTGGAGGAAACCCACCAAGCACGGGGAGAACATGCAAACTCCATGCACACAGAGACGGGAATCGAACGTGGCCGGGAATCCTGGAGGTGCAAGGCAACCTAAAGTTTAGAGAAATTAAAAACTGGTTGTTTATGTAACAACCTTAGCAGCAACTTTATTTTCCCCTCTCATCATTCAGCATCACCAGTATTCAGTACTAATCACCAGCCTGATCATCTGCACCTGTTTCTCACTGGTTCATGCCTTAACTGTGTGCCTTGAAAACCAAAAAACATTTCTGTGAAAATGCTCAAGTGCAGGGACTGGACTGAAAATGAGAGACGAGAAGGTCCTTTAAGAGCCCTGGAGAACGGTTCCATTACAAATACAAGAAAGTCTGACACTTTGGAAGCAAAATATAAAGAATTGAGGGGTGACGCAACTTACTGCATAAGCAGATTTTGCGGTTAGTCTCTTGCTTATGCTTATGATCTGTAATCTAATTAGTGCTTTGTGCTTCATTGGAATAGAGTATTCTAGCTCAGTATGGGCCTCGGGTCACCATGATGTCTAGATTTGCCTTCGAGTTTACAATATACAGTACGAACTAGAAAACAAAAATGATCCATTAAGATTTTGGTACAGCTTTTGTTGTTGTTGTGGGAGACCCCAGACTGAGTGCTTTCGAACACTGCAGCTCTGTGACCGGTGCCTTTGTTTCCTTCCTAGCTCTTCCATGTCGCTTACATCATCGTGAAGTTTGCCAACTCGCCGCGGCCAGATCTGTGGGTGCTTGAGCGCTCCGTCGATCACGGCAAGACCTTCACCCCCTGGCAGTATTTCGCACGTGAGTTGTTGCTGATTTGTCCTATTGGTATTTAGAACTATAACGTCTGAATGGTGTAAATAATCAAGAATACATGTTTGTGTGCTGTGGTTATTTTTGCTCTGGTAAAATGTGGTTGATTCGCTTTGGCTTTAGATTCCAAACAGGATTGTATTGAAAGATTTGGGAAGCAGCCTAACGGCAGGACTGTTGAAGATGATGATCAGATCTGTACCACGGATTACTCTAGGATCGTCCCGTTAGAAAACGGCGAGGTGAGTCGTTATTCCGCTAGTTATTTCTTTAACAGCATCCCCAGAAATGTGTGAATCTGTATTTAATAACACTATTGGTGTTTTCAGATCTTCGTCTCTCTCGTGAACGGCCGTCCCGGATCGAAGAACTTCGCCTACTCTCCAGCTCTGCAGGAATTCACCAAAGCCACGAATATCCGCCTGCGCTTTCTGCGCACCAACACACTGCTGGGGCATCTGATCTCCAAGGCTCAGCGTGACCCCACTGTGACACGCAGGGTGAGTGTGTGTTAAATATGCCTCGACACAGCACCGTAATCCGCATTCATAATTTTTTTTATTTTTTACATTGCGATAGTAGTATTTATAAATGCATGAGACAGTGTTTTACTTGTTAAACTAAATATCATCAGAGATTTACATTTAAACTTTGTTAAACATCCTCATGCGTTTCCTCATTCCGACATGGCACATTTACAGTATAATACAAGTAAATCTGAGTATTTTAAAATTGTGATTAATTATGATTAATCACAGACTATGACTGAACTTAAGCAAGCCAATTAGAATTAAGAAAGATGTACAAGAAGACCCCAGCTTGTCGCTCAGCTCTGCTGTTCTATGGCGTGGGCGTGGCTTAGCATTAGCTGAAATGGAGTGACTGAAACACGGGGAGTTTGAGGTGTGACAAAATAATTAAATATGGGACCTTTAAAAAGCATTCAGGCTTCACATTTAAAAAAATTTATTTTTATTTTAGTTCTTCATGGATGTTTTGAACAAAAATAAAAGTGGATGCATGAATGAATGAATAATGAAATACATACATGTACATTTGTAAACGATTTGTTTTCAGTAGAAACTAAAAAAATTAAATAAATAAAAGGTAAAAAATCATTCTTTTACACAGTCACTTGGATACAATACAAATACAGTGGAACCTTGGATTACGAGCATAATTTGTTCCAGAAGCGAGCTCGCATTCCAAAACACTCGTAAACCAAATCAAATCTTCCCATAAGAAAGAATGAAAACTCAAATAATTCGTTCCACAACCCAACAAAATAAATACAGAAAAATAATTAATACAATATATAAAGTAAAAATAAAACAAATTAACCTGCACTTTACCTTTAAAAAAAATGTTAAAGTAAATCCCAACAGATAATTGTTTCCGTTTGTGTGCGCAGGCACCGTGTATTTGTGTATTTGTGTATTTGTGTGTGTGTGTGTGTGTGTGTGTGTGTGTGTGTGTGTGTGTGTGTGTGTGTGTGTGGAATTAGCCCTTTCCCTTGCCTCGTCTTACACAGTAAAACTCCTCCTCCCTCCCCCCACCTCCCCCCCAACAGACACATGCACAACAGAAGCACTGTTTTAACGGGAAAAAATGTAATCTCTCTGATACGCGCGTAAGCGCAGACTAACAGAATCACTGCTGTAAAGTAAAAAAACAAAACAAAAAAAATTAACCAGCACCTTACCTTTGAAAAGAATCGTGACAGAGTTTCTGTGTAGAGCAGTGTGTGTGTGTGTGTGTGTGTGTGTGTCTGTGTGAAGCCGGGAGGGGGGATGTAAATGCGAGAGAGTGTGTGTGTGTGTTTGTCGTTGTCAAAAGACTCGGCACTCGTAAACCAAGACATGCTCGTATCTCAAGTCAAAATTTATTAAAAGTCTTTGCTCGTCTTGCGGAACACTCGTAAACCGAGTTACTCGCAATCCGAGGTTCCACTGCAAGCAAAAAATATCATATCCTAGTAATATCATTATAACAAGTAATAATATACGCTTCACTTTTTTGCTACATCACCTCTATTTCCAAAAGGATTAAACCACACACAAGGATTAATCATGACAAAGGCAGATCGTTAAATCAGTCCCTGGTCCAGGGACTGTACTCTGCTTGATGCTGTCTTTTATAACCTAAATCTTCTAGTTAAAGTGACCTAAACTCACAATGAAACACAATACACAGAGTGAGACCATTTTTTCACTTTGTCCTTCACTTATGTCACAAGTTTGAACATGACCAGTGTGTGTGCTTTTAAATGCTCTGCATAAAGGATGAGAATATTGTAGATCTAAGATCTTAAAGTAAGCTAAGTAAACAAGAGATAAAAAAACAAAACAAAAAAAAAAACGACTTGACTGTTTGGTTGAAGTCTATGCAGGTCTGCTGTGTGTGTGTGTGTGTGTGTGTGTGTAGTGTTCACTTTTCTAGCTGCGTTTACAGTCGTGTGAGGGCTGTGTGCATGACACAGAGAAGCTCTTTCACTGCCGGATGACTCAGGAGGAAGAGCTCGGTCCCGTACCGAGACGTAAATCCCGACCAGGATCCTGTAGTGTAATTAGCATGGAGGTAATTAAACACAGCGGGTCCGCCGTAACGCAGACTGTCAGGGTTTTCCCTTCCGTCTTGAGGTAAGCCGTGTCCCAGGATGCTCTCTGCTCAGACCTGGGAGCGGTAATTAAACCGAATCAGCTGACGGGATTCGTGAGTGACCGAGGCTCTTTTTAATCAAGGAATACAGAATACAATTCTCTTACCTCAGCAAAAAATTCAACTTCATGTGAACTTCACGTTCATGTTTTAGGTCCAAAAATGCACTGCGAATGCAACGCCAATCATCGGCTGAAAAACAGTATTGGTGCTGATTTTATTATCATTTTTTAATTATGTATATATGTATATAATGCAGAAAATGTGTGTGCCAAAAAAATTATTTCTGCAACATTGAAGTGACCAATCTTGCTTCCCCAAAAAATTCAAGTTCAGCGGTTTTGGAGAGATGATTTTATATGTGCCCTAAAAAATGCCCATTTTTCAGCATTATACTGTCTCACTTCAAACAATAATCATTTAAAATGTTAATTATTCATATTTTTTTGAGTATTGATACTAAAATCTGTCTAAGCTTCTAGACGCAAATGACCTGTTGATTAAATTAAAGCATTCCATGAAAAATTATGGATTCCCCCCTCCCCTCCAAAAAAACAGTATGTAGTGTCCGTAACCATGTCAAATTCATGTTGCAATATTTTAACAAGTTTGCATTTTAGAATAATACATACATTATGTCTTTTCATGTAAAATTTAAACTGGCCAAATTCATCTAATTGACAGTTAAGATCAAAGACGGATTCAAATTCAAAAACGTTCCGGACATAAAAGGGCATGAAACCTGTATTTGCATATTTCCTGTGTATGTGCATATTTACAAAAAAAAATGTCCTGCTTGAAAATCTCTATTTTAAATCTGAGTATTTTAAAATCATGATTAATCACAGATTAAATTTTGTCCTCTATTGTGACCTCATATAAGGAGACGTCTTTACCCCAGTTTGTTGCTGTTCTCTGCTGTCGGCGTGGCTTAACAGTAGCTGAAATGGTGTGTTCAGTAGAGAGTGAAACACACAGAGTTTGAAGTGTGAGAACAATGCACCTTTTCAGGTTTATGTCTTTTAATGTGAAATGTAAATCTGAAAAGTTTCATCTGAATGACAGTTAAGACCGTTACGGACACTACGGAACATGAAAGGGCATGGAATTGTATTTAGCAAATTCTTAGCGTTTCTTTTTATCTGATGAAAATATAAATGTGTATGCGTATTTATGAAGATGGGATCAGGAGATAAAAAGCTTAAAGTATTATGAAAAATGATTCCTGTTATATGATCCTGTCTGGGAAATACCTACAGTAGGTGAGGCACTTTTTAGCACCAATACCAATATTTTGGCTGCATACTCCTGCTACACATAGAAAATCAGTCACTTACCGGATCTACAAAAGAATGGTGTGGTTTTACAGTAAGAGATATACAAAGCTGTAGAATGTTAGTCTTCAACAGTAAAGACAGTGAGCTTTTGAGGGCCGTGCCCCCACTGCCACAGGACACGTTTAAGACCTACAGTATACACGCGTCTTAATCCCATTGCGAATATGAATCTCATTTTTATTTCTCACAACTTTCGTCTGTGAGTCACCTAGTTAGAATCTGAGTCCGTTTAAATTTAGCTCAAGTGTTCTGGTCTCCAGGCTTAAAATCACAGGAAATCTCGGTGAACCTTCTCCGACCTGACACTTTTTATACCGTGACTCTGCATGTGCCCGAGAGGAACAGTCCTCTCTCAGGTGCTATGTCTCTGTTTACTGACGGGACGTCGTCTGGCCTCCTCCGTCTACCCCCTCCCGCTCTAACATTCCTTCATGCCGGGCCGCGTGCCAGCCCGGAGCCTCGTGCCAAGCCGAGTGTAGAGTAATGCGTGCGCTCGAGGAGAGTGTTTAGACCTGCTCGGGAAGATGGTAAGAGCCATCATCGAGAGCCGGCCTGTGGAGTCCGAGTCGCTGCGGCACAGGAGAGCAAGCATGAGCAGCGCAGGACATATTATTACTGAGCAGATATATTGTAAATTCAGTCAGAGCTCAGGGAGGGAGAACAGGACCAGTCAGGTGTCTGGGTCCTCGGAGAGACAGGAGACGGTCCAGAACGTTAAAGTGGAGAAATGTGAAATGTTGTCCTTTAATTCATTAAAAAAAATAATAATAAATAAATAGGCATTTGGCAGACGCCCTTATCCAGAGCAACTTACATTTTTATCTCATTATACACCTGGGCAGTTGAGGGTTAAGGGCCCAACAGGGACAACTTGGTGGTCCTGGGATTTGAACCTGGGAACCCTAGTCCAATACCTTAACACTGAGCTACTACTGACTCTAGCTACCCTTATTAATATTTAGTTGTTGGGAGAATTTTTTTTATTGTAAGAGAACACTTTTTGGAAAATAATCATCGCTGATTGTAAAGTTAATATATTATGAGAAATTTATTCTTATTTCAGGTTGAAGCCCACGTACATGTCTGTCGGTCTTTCCATACGGCAGAACTCTGTGTCTAACTTATTAATACACAGTAATCACTTTCTGTAAAGTTGAGTATCTTATGCCTTCGTCATCAGCTAAATAAATACACTCCCTGTTCGGTAATCGGAGAGCGAATCACAGATGAGAAATGGAAAATGTAATTCGGATAAAGTTTGGTCTTAAACTCCAGCGCGTTAAAATGCACTTTTAAAAAAATGGGTTTAAATATGACCTAATCCCAGAAAAAAGTATTCAGTTTAGCTTTTCTAATTACTATCTATTGGTGCAGGTGTTTGTTTACATTGAGCATTAAATAGCGCATTAGTAGATTTATTTTAAAGTAGCTTATCAAATCCGACACTGTTCATAATATCCTCAGGATTTTGATTTCACTCATGGTTCAAATAAGTACTGCAAAAGCTTCATTACATTCTGTCCAGAGGTTGATTTAAGACGGGCCCACAGTTCGGCACATGTGCAGGACGCTGTCCAAATTTCCGGCTTATAATCCGGCACAAAACCTCCCTTCTACACGACACTTTGATTTCATTTATGGTGCAGGTTTAACTTCAGGCAGATACCCAAGGACTGGCAAGGTTTCATTAAATTGTTTCAATAAATAAGTCCTGAAAACATGTGTTAAATCTCAGCACGCACGATGACAAGTGAAGCGAACATGACAACTGGCACAAATGTCCACTTTGTGAAAGGATAGTTAGACTCATGACATCTCGTATTATATATACAGTTTCTGCCATGCTGTAGACATTGGACTCATGTGTTGCAATTTAATTACTCAGCTTTTGTAACTCAAGATAAGTGGGTGGAGTGCGAACACACACACACACACACACACACACACACACACACACACACAATGAGAAAGAGCATGCGAGAGAGAGAGAGAGTGTGGTTCTACTGTCTGTATATGATTTTCTGTGTTCATTATAGGAATAATTACCCTACATTTACATTAACCTTAATCCAGAAGCATCAGTTTGTAAAAAAAAATATAATGGCTCAGATTGATATAATTAGACAAACCAAGCAGCAAAACACATATGTCTGTTTTATCGTTGATGATAAACTGTATGGTAAATAATCAGCACCATAAACCATGAATCGCATACCGGTGTAAAAACTCAGTAAGACGTTATCTTGCACAATGGCCTGAACTCAACTGACCTTACGTCTGTCTCTCGCTTTCTGTCATTCTCTCTCTATCTCTATAACACGCGCGCACACACATTATCAGGTTACCAGAAGATGCCCATTATCCCATTTCCAAATCAGCCTGAGGGGGAATAACATAGTTTCTTACCCATGTCATAGACAAGAATGTATATGTTCGGAGTCTCCAATAAAAAAGATATGTAATAGATGTATAGATCTGTATATTTATAATATGCATTATTATATGTTATACAGTATGAAACCTCCACACTTCCCTCGCTGTGTCATTGCACTCCAGCAAGCTTCTACTTATTGAGTCTTATTGAGTCTTTTCTCTCTCTCTCTCTCTCTCTCGCTCCTCTTCTTGCAGTACTTTTACAGCATTAAAGACATCAGCGTCGGAGGACGGTGTGTGTGTCACGGCCATGCCCATTCGTGCGGTACACGAGCGCCGGGCCGGCAAGATCAGTGAGTAGACGTATTGACTGTGATAACACTGCTGAACATGTCCCTACCTGAATACTGTAACATCTGGGCATACCGGAACAGCACAGGGACTTTTAAGTGCATTAGGAAAAAAAAAAAAAAAAAAGGATATGTAGGAGTGACGGTGCTGTAATAAATCACAAATCAGCTCGGGCTCAGAAAACAATTAGGTATCACTATTACATTTAGGGGTAATTGTGGTAGGACTTTGAGAGAGTTTGAGAGAGGTGTTAAGAATGCTCTCTCTCTCTCTCTCTCTCTCTCTCTCTCTCTCTCTCTCTCTCTCTGTGTATATAGAAATGTGTGTGTGTGGATGCGCGTGTGTGTGCTTGGAGGTGCGTGTGCGTGCGTGTATGTGGGTGTGCGTGTATATACTGTATGTGTGTGTGGGTATATATATATATATATAATGTGTGTGTGTGTAATGTATAAGTTTGGGATCACTTTCTAACTCCATGTTTTTTTTCCTGATTCCTGAATTTTATTTCTTTCTACACTGTAAAGCAATGCTGAAGGCATCCAAAATATGCACTAATCTCCTTTGAACAGTCCATTGATATTAATAATGCTACTTATGCCCTGTAAAGCTACTGTAATTCCAAATTTCATGGTTTTGAAATCCACAGTATTGCTGTAGAATGAAAAAGAAAATCACTAAATGAAAACAAAAGTAATTTGCAAGTGAACCAACTCCACGTACAGTATAGTGTGTGTATGGGTGGGTGGGTGTGTGTATGGGTGGGTGGGTGTGTGTATGGGTGGGTGGGTGTGTGTATGGGTGGGTTTTATATTTTATATTTTATATGGAAAGTATAAAACAGTCCTTCTGAGGACTTCTTCAACTGCTTCTTTTTTTGCATGCATGCAAACCCCAGAAGCTGAAAAGTGGTCTTTTACATACTGTGATATCCTGCTTTCTTTTCATAAACATGTCTTAAAAGAACAACACAGGGTGCCTAAGACTTTTGCACAGTAGTGTGGAGAAACAAACTAAATTCTGTGACCATGACATGATCAAAATGTTCTTACCCAGAGCGACTATACTGTATCTCATTAAACATGCTACTGTACTGTATATCAGCAGTTCAGGAACTGCTGAGGGCCTTGCTCAGGGGCCCAAATGTGGGATGTTTGTGGTGCCGGGTTTTGAACCTGGGATTCAGATTGATAGCCCTACTCTATCAACAAATCCAGACGATTGTCTGTCTTTAATCCCTCAGTGCCTTGAAATGGTCCTATGGCGTGTGTCGTCTTTGCAGGAATGACTTGTTCTATCGCCATGGGCTCATCTGACAGTATCTTTTCAAATATGACAGACGTTATGAAGAAAATTGGAAGGAATTAGCAGATACTATACAGTAGGTGCCTCTGGTGAGTGTACGTCAATCTGCCATGACATCATTACCACTGACAGGTGCCAGGTAACAACATTAAATATCTCATTATGACGGCACCTGGAAATGGGTGGGATGTACAGTACAGTATCATGTAGCAAGTGAACGTTTTATTCCTGAAGTTGATGTCTTGAAAGCAAAAAAAAAAAAAATTTATAAGTATTCGAACCATAAGTATTTGTTTTTTTTTTGCTCATGTCAAAGTCACTCAATCAGGACATACAGAACTAAAAGCGATCCAAGGAAGGAAAACCGATGGACTGGCCAGGGCTCACTGATGCACATAGGGAGTGAAGGCCGGCCCGTGTAGTCTGATACAATAGACTGCTGTAGCTTGCTGAAAGAATAGAATAGATGGAAAGGTGTCCATACATATAGTGGTTGAGGCATTAGACTACGGATCGGAAGGTCCCAGGTTCAAATCCTGTAACCACTAAGTTGTCCCCGTTGGCCCCTTGAGCAAGGCCCTTAACCCTCAACTGCTCGGATAAAGTAAAACGAAATACAAATGGATAAGAGCATCTGCCAAGTGTACAGTTATAGCGCGTTGTAGTTTTGTTGCCAAAACTGGGGACCTAATCAATAATAGGTAGGTGGTCATAATGTTATGGCTGATCGGTGTGCATAGCTTGAATGGGTAGCTTACTTTGCTAGTGCTAATATGAGAAAAAGGAGCATACAAACCACGAGATGTGTACGAGTCTTACTATAGATTACTGTTGCTACTATTTCTCATTGGTAATACAGTACATAATGGAAATGCTGTACACTCCCCAAAGTGACAACAACATGGAGTGACCGGTCACTTGCTAATGTGGTTTAAAACGGCTTCATGATAAATATCTGAATAATAACTTGTGTTTTTAAGGGCTGGTGCTTTAATCATGCGGGAGATGGCATTTTACAGTATGAAGGAATTCATTTGAACTTGACCTCCTGGATATGAAACACATGTAACCTGGATTGTGGGATTTCAGCCAGCCTGTAAAACCAAACTCCTGATAAAATCTGATTAGAAAAAAAAAAAAAGCTCAGGAATTTTTATTTGTCCTTGTCCTTTTTTTGAAGCATGTTTTTCATCCAGTCTTGAAAATGTCTCATGGTGGAAAAACTGAGCGTGTCGCACGCTTCGGCAAATGTTGAGGTGCCAAATGAACATTCAATTCAAAATCAAAGGTGCTGGACGGATCTGGTGCAGGGTTTTTTTTTGTTTAGTTTTTTTTTGGGGGGGTAAATGCCTATTCTGTGTTCCTTCAGTCTTCAGTGCGAGTGTCAGCACAACACCTGCGGAGAGTCATGTGACCGCTGCTGCCCCGGATACCACCAGAAGGCGTGGCGTACGGCGACGGCCAACAGTCCCAACGAGTGCGAGCGTGAGTTTGATGAGATTGATTTTCAGCCTATGGATCAAAAATGTTTACATTGACTTAAAGAAACATGTCCCCCATACAATGAAATTCTTTTGCATGTATTGATTCTGGATCACACCACCCAGTGTTGATTAGTTTCCTATAACTGCGTTCTTGAATTTGGGTGATTAAACTGTTTCCGTACAAAGTATTAGAAAAAAGATCAAAGATTAAATTAGAGCCTTAGTGATATAAACATTGCTGTGTGTGTGTGTGTGTGTGTGTGTGTGTGTGTGTGTGTGTGTGTGTGTGTGTGTGTGTGTGTGTGTGTGTGTGTGTATGAGTGTTTATGGAATTATGCTGGGTTTTTCTTGCCCTAAGCAGTGTTGCTCAGACGCATTGTTTAAGCCGGACTAGTGCAAGAAAGCACAGGCCCGATTTGGCACACTGGGCCTCAACATTCATCTCTCCACTGATGGAGTAGCTTCAAGGTAGAGGGAGAAAAAAAAAACACACACTCGAAGGAGGACTCCACCCGAAAAACACATTCGATCTGTTTATGTTCAAATATTTGTGATGTGTTCAGGGACTGATTTGTTTGTTGATGTTGTTATATTTTCATCATTCCCACGAGAAGCTGAAGTCAAAGAGCAGGCTATATAGTACACATAGTACCCAACCTACTGTAAGTTTCGGCTCGGCTAGTAGTTAACCATTTACAAGACGACGCATGCAGTATATACTGTATATATCAGCTGGACACTGGATGCATCTGAATCTGGGCGACGTTAATCAAAAACAGATATTGATGTAGTAATCCATTGAGGGTGGGATTTTTTCATCATTATTGCACATTATTTATCACTTTTGAAGGTTGTTTGAGAGAAAACAAATATTTGTATTTGAATTTCCACTAATAGAAACATATACCGGGGCCCGTATTCACAAAGCTTCTTAAGCCTAAAAATTGCTCCTAGTGACGGAATTCTAAGAAAATTCTTAGAATGATGACATTTTCTTAGAATTTCTCCTTAAATTTAGGACTAAATCTTAGTAAAGATTAAAATGATTCACAAAACATTTTCCTAAGGTAAAATTAGCAGAGAGGAGGACTTTTAAAAGGCTTAAGAGTTTCTATAGCAGAGGACAAAATGGTGGAAGGAAGAAATATTCTCCAAACACTGAACATGAAGCTAAAAGTAAACACTGCTCTTCTGTCCAATTTGGCTTTATTGTTGATTTACTCCCTTCCATCTCTCTTGGATTGTTGGCTACAAACAGTTTCATCCAGAAGTGTAACTTAAATAGACTGTCCTGCAATCATGTAAATTGGTGAAAAGCTGAGCAATTTAGAAATTTTTGAAAATCCAATCTGAAATGGATGATAAGTAATACAATCGGACCAGTAAACAAATGTAAGAACGTAAATATATTACCTAGTGTGTGGAAATTGGTTGCTTTAAAAGTAGACACATTTTCATTATTTGATTGTTTTAGTTAACTTTTTGGCATTAAGTAAAATTTTGCATTAAGTCGCCTTCATTTATGATTATATAATTTATTTATATACAGACTTATACATGTTGATTTTACTGTCTATTCTATTATCATATATTCTATTTTTACAAGGAGTGCATTTCAAGGTTATTTTTTATCAACCAATCACAGCCCTTGAATTGCTGCAGCATCCCTAGCAATGGGCTCGGCCACACCTCCTCACTAAGATAAAGGTTTTTGTACTTTCCTTACTCAGAGTTGCTCTAAGAAGTTTCCTAAATCACTTTTAGTCTAGGACTCCCAGTTAGGTCTGAGAGAATTCTAAGAATTCGATCAGTCCACTTTTTAACATTAACGACCTGCTAAGTAAGAAGCTACAAATATGTTCTATTTTTAAAAATGATTTTTATGATTTATTTATTTTTTTGCTCAAGTATAATCTCCGTGTATACTCTTTGCGTTGCTTGGCGGAGCATGAAATGTGAGTGTAGATTAGGGAGATATGCCCAGTCCTGCGATGATGGTAAAACCAGATGTGCTCGATCAGTCAGAGATCCGCGATCCAGGTGGATGTCAGCATTTCAGATGATTTCAGTAGTAAACAATGTGCTGTGTGTGGAGCGTCTGATCCTGTCGGCACGTTTAGGGATGTACTGTATTTTATTTTTTATTTTTTTTCTTCTTTCCATGCAGCCTGCCAGTGCCATTCGCATGCCACTGACTGTTATTATGATGCCGAGGTGGAGAACAGGAGAGCAAGTTTGAACATACACGGCAGGTATGACGGCGGAGGCGTGTGCATTAACTGCCAGGTAGGAATCCTGAAGTCTTTAAAAAAAAATATATATATATATATATATAAAAATCTTCTTCCATATTTATTCATGTTTAATTTTTTTCAATATGGTGTATGTTTAGCATAACACAGCCGGGGTGAACTGTGAAGCGTGTGTCGAGGGCTACTACAGGCCGCATGGCGTCTCGCGAGAGTCTCCTACAGGATGCATACGTATGTACATGTATGGCTTTCTATGAAACTATATGTACATAGTTTTTCCTGAGTGTTGTCTCAGTCTTGTTTCGATGTGTATGGGACAGCTTGCAGGTGCGACAGCAGGACTACAAGAGGCTGCGAGATGGGTTCAGGGCGTTGTCTGTGCAAACCCCAGTACAGCGGAGACCACTGCGATCGCTGCGCCAGAGGCTACCACCGTTACCCACAATGCACCCGTACGTCTCTACTGATTACAGAAGTCCCGATAACGATCGCCGGAGCCGAGCCTCCGATTGCTACATGTACTGTCACAATTCTAATCGAGACTGTGCACTCCAGGAACGGAAACACACCCGATGCTGTGATTGAGGAAGTTCTAAATATAAGTTTGGAGGAAATGCATCTGTTTGAAATGTCGGTTCCGGGTCACGTTCTTGTAATTCAGCAGGAAGTTACAGAACCAGTGATAGCGTGTCAACTTATCCTAATGACATCCACCTTAAGCTCTCTGCTCTGGCCGTTTAATGGTTAATTATGCAATATCTAAATTTACTCGTACACTTATTTAAGGAAAATAAAGGAGTTCCTCAAAGGTTTTGCTTGTTTTAGCTTTCTGAAAGCCTTGAAAATTTCTAGAGTAAAGGAAAGTGAAGGAACGCAATGCTAATCACAAACCTAGTTCTTTTTCTTTTTTTTTGTTACTGATTTTTTTTTTTTAATATACTTCAACCAGGAAGGAAGCTAATTGGGGGGAAAAAAGTTTGACTTGGCTATGACCTTGACCACGTTTGGAACAATTCCAGTGTACAGTATAAACAGAACATTCTTAGAATATCATGCTAAGCTACATCTCTGCTAGATAAACCCAAGCCCGGATAAAATGGGAGGGTTGTGTCAGAAAGGTCCAAGGTTCAAACCCAACCACTGCCATGTTGCTGTTGTCGGGCCCTCGAGCAAGGCCCTTACCCCTCCCCTGCTCAGATGTATCATTTACATACAGTAAATACATTTTTAAAATATTAATAAATAATGTAAAATAGATGTTTGAATTGAAGTAAGAAAACTAATAATTAAGAACAAGAACAACAACAACAACATAAACTTCACCATGTTTTATGCAGAGCTCTACACATTATATCAGAGAAAGCCACATAATTTAATGTAATGCATGACCCTGACATCATGATGAATGTGTTGTCAGAATAAAACTGGAGCTTGTTTTTAATTTCTTTTCATCTTTTTTTTTCCCCCAGCATATTTAGATCACCTGATTAAGACTCCTGCTCCTCCGACTGGCAATGCTGTTGGCAAGTAGCACATGTGCTTTTTACTTTAGTTAAAGACAAATACTGTCAGTTACATTCTTATGAGAATGCGCATGAATAATATGAATGAATTTTTGGTTAAAAATATAACCTCTGATTCTCTCTCAGATTGTGCCGTGGGGTTTTTCGGTGCACCCGACTGTCAGCGTGAGTTTGCACAACTTTTACAGATCAGTTAAAACCACTGTATTAGACAAAACCCATATTCATAACCTATTACACCTGTTTATTAAAGGTCTTTTTATAAACGATAATAGTAAATGTTTGTTCTAATACCTTCGTGATGTCGAATTGTTAATGCTGTGTACTGTACGGTGCAAACATAACTAATAATGAAGTGTGAATAAATTATAAGGCAAGTCTAATCAAAAAGGAGCAAAACACATTCTGTTTCCTGTGCTGGCTCGTGACTGCGTTCTCTCCAATAGTTTTAGGACTTTAATTGCCAAAAGCGGTTTTGTAACCAAGTCTCAGTCAGTGAACAGTTGGTAACCTCAACACTGCAAAAACGTGATGATAACTTAACAAGTGAAAATATCTTGTGTTTTTTTTTTTTTTTTTTCAGATTAATCTTCAATGTCTTAATGTAATATTACAATAAACTTAATATAAGATTATTAAGCCTATTTCAAGAAAAAAAATGTTTACAAAATTTGTCATATTGTCATAATATACATATTTTATATGTATATTTCTTTTTCTATTGGAAGATAATTTTGCTACTTTTATACATTTATTTCTTGCCAAAATATTGGTCTAGAAATACGTTTAGTAATGTTATACTTGCATTGTTTAATCTATTGGCCACTTTGCATGATGGGCGCATTGCTTCTTCCCTCTTTCCCTCCCCTTCTTACCCTGATGCATCCCATCGCTCTGGAATAGCCTCAATCATCTGGACCCATCAGATGACATGACCTTGTTCCACTGTTTCAAAGTCCAATCTTTATGGTCTCTAGCAAACTGAACTCTTTTTTTTTTTTTTTTGTCTGCTTCGAAAGGGTTGAAGGGTTATTACCCCAATTCTAGTAATTTCAAAATTCCTTAGTTGTTTTCTTTGCTTGATGCAGCCCAATGACTTAACAATGCTTATTAAAATTTTTTTTTACTTGGATATCAATATTGCTGAAAAAGATACTGAAGTACTGAGTAACTGTTTCATATTTCATTTTTTTTTTTTTTTTAGAAATTAGTCAGACAAAATGATAAAATAATGTACAATTGCGACATTTCCAAATAATAAAATAAATGTAATAAAATAAATGAATAAAATTAGATATCTTTACAAAATAGCAAATTAAGGAATAAAAAACACAAATTGCCAATTTTCCACAATATAAAGCTTTTGACATAAATCCCTCCTGTAGGTAACATATATAAGTTTGAACAGTGTAACTATTTCCTGTGTGAGATATACTGTATATTCAGTCGCCCTGCAAATGACTCAGCAGAAAATCACATTAGAACATACAGTATGTACAAGAGTTTCACTTCACCATAAACTGTGTCCAGCAGAACAAATATATATATATATTAGCCACTAGTTTATTTGCTAATTATATTTAACACTGCAACATTAAAATAAATAAAACAGTTAAACTAACTGCGACATGTTTGCTTCTCTGCTTTTCACTGCTGAAGACAAACCCCTCCCCCTTCTGTTGGTCATGTGACTCCATGCAGTTATTGTTATTGCGGCTGATTGGGCAAACGGAGTCATGTGATTATTGTTGCTACACCTGATTGGTGAAACACAGTCATGTGGTAGATCCACCAGCTGCATTTCTCTGGCAAACACAAAGAATATCTAAAGTGTAGAATAAATGGTTAGAAAAGTAACGAGTTGAGTGGAGCTGAATGTAGCAGAGTAAGAGTAGCGTTTCTTCTTCACAAATCTACTCAAGTAAAAGTAAAAAGTATGGTGCGGTAAAACTAACCTGACTGCATTTTTTTTTTTGCAATATCTAATGACTTTTGCAAAAATCATAGTTTAATGACTACTAGAAGTGCCCACTGATTGTAGAATTCTACACTATACTTATGACAATAATAGTTCTTAAGCAAGTGTATTACATCACCACCGAACTCTGAATTAGACTTTATGGCTTTATTATTAGAGTATATAAATGCTCACAAGGAATCATTACCGACTAAAGGATAATTATAATGAAAATATTAAGGTCGTACCAAATGATCTCCTATTTTGCCTCATTGCTGTCTGCACAGGTCTCTCTAGATTTGTACTTTTGTACACCTTAATTCACATTAAACACTTCCTGCTCTGGGTTACACTCCACCATAGTACAAGAATAGCCTTTGTTTAGTTTTAATATAATGGCTTTGTTGTTGAACTTCGTTGGCTCGCTCGTACTGACTCCAGTCCTCATCAAACCTCGGCTCTGCCAAACGAGACGCTTTAGTAATTCTCGGAAATTCTTACTTCTGCAGAGCCCTCGTGTCTAATGTCCAAGAGCTTTTTTCCCCTTTCCATTGTTTTGGTCATCAACTGCAAGGGAATATTGCCGACACCTTGGATACCTCTGCCAATGTCACTTCCTGTATAGTGCCCCAAAGACCAAACCTATTGTACAAACACTACGGCAGTAACATTGAAATAAAAGAAATGTTAAAGGAAAGGAAAGCATTAAACAAGGGTAGCATTACAAATACTCTGTGTTCTATGTATACTTACTGAAATGTTTAATCATCACTCGTTAAAATTTATTTATTTATTTATTTATTTTTATTCCCATGGCTGGTGAAAGTCTCTGTTTAACATTTACATGGAACAATAGGTCATGTGCTGAAGAGAGAGAATAACGCTACTGTTGTTTTTCTCCGCAGCATGTGTGTGCGAACGAGGTGGTACAGTTCCAAAGATCTGCACACTGTCTGGACGCTGTTTATGCCGTCCTGAGGTTACGGGCCAGAGATGTGACCGCTGTCGTCCGGGCCATCACTCCTTCCCGTACTGCCACTGTGAGCTTCAGACTTAATAAACATGACCAGCCGGCTTACAGCCTGCACACCGCTGCATTGTAAAATCTAATCAACCTACAGACATTTTCAGTACTGGTACAAAAATGCACTTTTTTTTTTTTTGGAGTTGGCAGTGTGAATGCAAGCGCATATCCTGCCCTCAAAGTATTACAGACACTTCAGTTCTAAAGACATTACGGTTTAAAATTTAAACAGTGGCTTAATGTAATATAACTTTTCATGCTTTAACGTTTTAGATAAAAGATTATGAACTAAAAAAAGTTTATTTTATTAATGAGGAAAGTTTGTAGACTTGTACAGGATTTTGACTAATGGTTATGAAAACCTTCCTTTCCTTTCCTTATCTTTCCTTTCCTTATCTTTCCTTTCATTTCCTTTCTCTTCTGAACCTTTTTTTAACTCAGCGTTTCCTTTCTCTTTGTTTCTTTCGAAACCTTTTATGAAGCTATCATTTTCGTTCTAAAGGCTTCCTATCTATTTTAATTGCTATTATTGTGGGTTCCAAAAATAACAAAGGCACACTTGTGTCTAACCTCCTGTGCTTTTAAGGTTAAGTGGGTATTTCATATGCAAGTCTGAAAAGGTCAGAACCATCCTGATTTTCTCCTTCCTGAAATTTATCTGATCTTACTATAAACTACCTTGTAATCATACCTTACATTACTGTATCCTACCTTACCCTTTGCGTTCCTACCCAAAACTACCTTACCTCTCCCTAAACTACCCTACCTTATCCTGTTGTAGCTTACACTACAGTATCTTCTTCTACCTTGCCCTATCTTACCTTACCCTACTTTATATGAATTTCTCTGAACTACTTTGCTCTGCTTATCTTATTTTATCATACCCAGCTCTACCTTACCCGGTTCTACCTTCCCCAACTTCACCTTACCATACCCTTAACTACCCCACATTTTCCCATCATACCTACACTACCTAACCCCACCCTGCCCTGCCTTACCCTACCTTACCTTACTCTGCCTTACCTTACCCTACCTTATCCTACCTTATCTTATCCTAATCTACCTTACCCTACCTTTCCACACCCTGCCCTGAACTACCCAATTTTTTTTCTTACCCTAAAGATACTCTAAGGTAACTACTTCACCTTATCTTATGCTAAACTTTCCTACCCTACCCTACCCTCACTTATTCTACCTTATCCTAACCTAAATCTCCTGTTATACTGAATTTCCAGCCATCTAACAGACAGTATGACTCCAGATCAATCCCTGCTATCCGTTATCACGCAAATGTGGATGGGTTCCCTGTTGAATCTGGTCCCTGTCAGGGTTTCTTCATATTGTCATCTCAGGGAGTTTTTCCTTTCCACCGTCGCCCTTGGCTTGTTCATCATTCTTCTTGATACTTAATTCAACACACTTGTTTTCAAAATTTCGATTCTGTGAAGCTGCTTTGCGACAGTGACCATTGTTAAAAAAGCTATATGAATAAAACTGAATTGAATTGAATTACCCTACCTTAACTTACCTTAAGTACGTTGAACTACCTTGCCTCACCCTACCCTTCTTTACTGTAATCTACCTTGACTTACATTATACTACCTTACCTGGCTCTTTCTTATCTTGCCCTACCTTCCTTACCTACAATGGGGCATTGGTTGCTCAGGGGTAGGTCTCTTGGCTGCCATGCAGAAGGCTCAGGTTTGATTTCCAGCCAATGCCCGAAACCCCAGCCACTGGATGCAGTGCCAATCTCAAGCTTGAATAAAATGAGAGGGTTGCCTTAATCAAACCTGAGTCAAGTTGTTGTGCGGAATGGTCCGCTGTTGCAGCCGAAAGACTAACAACGGAATCCTTACCTGCAATATAATACCTTAGCAAAATCCACCTTAGCTTATCCTAGAAGTACCTTGCCCTTACTCTACAAAACCCTACCTTACCTGTATTGTCCCATCTTGTCTTATCCTGTCTTCTCCAATCACTCATTATTTGAGTTGAAGTATAGAAGAAAAACTATGTTCTATTCCTTATATTTTTAAACTAGATTAAACTGCTTTATCATGTTCCCCCCCTTAGCGTGCCGATGTGATGGGCCTGGGGTAGTCGATCAGACATGTAACCCAACGGGTCAGTGTCGCTGCCACCTCAACTACATCGGTTTGCGGTGTGAGCAATGCGCCATGGGATACTACGCATACCCAACATGCTCCCGTATGTGTGTTTTGTTTTGTGTTCTACACTATGGAATAATTTTTGTAGGTTATGATTATGGTTTTCAGCTCACCGCGAGATTTCTGAGTTCATTATTGTTCTTTCCAGCATGCCACTGTTCTCAAGAAGGCTCTGTTGATGGGTCATGTGACCCAAGAACAGGCCAGTGCGTGTGTAATCCAGGCGTGACAGGACACAGGTGTGACCGCTGCGCCGAACCAGATCAGACCTTTCCTGATTGCTTCGGTAATTACAAAACCACACATCTCCAGCAGCATAGTTTCATCTCACGCTCATCTTGTCGCTACATGCACCACGGGCCGTGCTCTTGGAATATTCTTAGCATTGTGTCGATGGACAGAATGTGAGTCTGGGTTGTAGTTTTCTCTGCTTGACAGCTCCGTGTCCACACCTTCAGAGGAATGCAGGTTTACTGAATAAACTCTGTATTGTGTCTTGCATGCACTAGTGAGCAAACATCGAGTGTTTACTTTTTTTCTTTTTTTCCTCCATGGTCACTGTGAAATTGTGCGATTGAAAAGTGTGTTTGTGTGTGTGTGTGATTTTTCAGACCCTGACACGTCCTGTAATTCAGCAGGGTCAGCCAACGACAATACGGATCCATCGACGGTTGGTTACTCGCAGCACTCTCTGTATCTGTGTAACACTTGCCTGAAATCAAATTCTTTTTTGCTTTTTGAAACACATTTTGAAAGAAGTCACACAGTATTTTCCCTAACGATGTTCGTGTTAAAACCCATACATGAAAGAGGTCACAGTGAAGTTTTCTTAATTTATTTTATATCAGTTTGTTTAAGAAATGCAGTCGGAACAGACTCCATATAAAATATGAAACGTTATTAAATCATTATGATTGTTATAGTAAATATGATAAAACTTACTTTCAGTAACACAAAACAAGCTTTTAAAAACTTTAACTAGTTCCTTAATACAGTATGTTGCTACCCTGGAATTTTCTTCTGGATCAATGAATGTGGAAATGAAGTCATGGGGACACGAACTCACAGATTGTCACCTGACTGCAACAGGACATGCATTGGATGTAATTTAGGGACTTCATGAGTTAAAGTCAAGGATAAAGCTGAATAACGAATTTTGGTTCTTTCTTTTGGAGCTATTTTCACCATGGGTACCGTTTATATGGACACTCCACAAATACTTAACCATCTCACATAAAGAGGTTTTCCAGGTTGATCTTTTTTGATACTTTGGTTTTAAAATGATTATTCATTTATTTATTTTTACTGGGTTTGTGTTACAGGAAGTGTGCATCTGCCCGCCGTATGTAGAGGGAGTTGAATGTGAACGCTGCAAACCGCTTTACTGGAACCTGGATCCTGTAAACCCAACTGGCTGTGTTGGTGCGTCCCACTTCTCTACTCACTCACTGTCCAATTTGATGTGATTTGATTTAAATAGAAATAAATTGAATTCCGTTTTAGTCCATTTCATTCAAATGAATTAGATTAGGAATTCCATACTGTTTACCTATTCTATTCTATTCCATTCTATTCTATTCTATATTAAAAATGTACATCAAATTATATTAATGTGATATTAAAATTAAACTGGAATGGAGTTAAATATAGAAATTGAATAAATCTGTTTTATTTCATTTAATTTAAATGATTCCCGCTTTGACAGTTTCTCTTGATTGAAATAAATTCCGTTCCATTACTTTTCTTTAATTTAAATGAATTCAAAGCAAATTTATTTCAGTTCTATTTTAACAACATAGAAATTGTCTTGGTTAAAAAAAAATACTCCCTTGCATTTTGTTACATTGAAATGCATTGCTTTAATTCAATTTCATTGCGTTCCGTTTACACTGATTCAAGTGAATCGTATTCCATTCCAGTCCATTCCATTTCCTTTACTTTAGATCATTTCTATTCCATTTAATTCCATTCCATTTCATTAGAGTTGATTCACATTAATTCTGTTTCATTTGATTACATTCTGTTTCCATCAATTACAATAAATTCTATCCTATGAATGTTGTCACAAATCACACACATCCCTAAACTAAAAGCTATTCCCATTTGTTCACAATGTTTCCTACAGTACTGTAGGTGTGTAGTGTTTACTATCCTAGTTGCCCATTTGCATGACCTCATTTTTTGAGATCTGTTATAAGATCGTCGCAGCCATGTTAACACTAAATATTCTAAGAAAGTTGTTAACGTTATCATGTTCCCCTGTTTCCTGCTCTCATATTGACCGAGAGTCTGTTACTGTTCATTACTGAGGAGAGATGCCATTAGGACTTAATGTTTCAGTCTGGAGCTACATTACTGTATCTGTCCTTGAAATTCCGACTTTCAGCAGCTTTTTATAAAGAGTATAAATGAAATACATACAAAAATATAATGCAAAATACATATATAACTCGTATACGTATAAGGGTGAGATCATTGTGACTCTGAAAAGACTAAATTAGGTGACACAGGTTTGACATCCATACCGTACAGTACATGTATGAATTATAGTGTTTTCATAACTCTCCATACAAAGTGGTTGCATTGCATTGCACTCACTATCTCCATTTCTCATGTTAGGTAAGTAATGACTAATGATTTTTGTGATTTGCTATCAGTATAAGTGAATCACCAGCCATCGCTGAAAGCGCCACAATGAACTCGGGTCAAATGACTCAGATTCAACTTGAGATGAAACTTTGACTTTGACATCGATGACATGTTTTTTTCCCTTTTAATCAAAATCGAAGTAGCATAAATGTCATAGGCTTGCCTCTATGGAAAATGTGCCCATGAACTTCAACTTGAAGTGAATGTAAAATAATAAATACTATACTATTTAATAATGAATAATCACATATTTATAGTGTATATTATGTATATATGATATTACAATTATATAAGTATTACACCATATCCCTATCTGTAGGTTCTCCATCTCCAACCATGCATTTCAGGGGAAGAAGAATTTTTTATTTTTTTTTTGTAAAATGTCCAAAAAAGCAATTTTTCAATTTCTTGCCTTATTAAATACCAGTAATCTAGAGATTAAAATGCACAAGTGGATGTGAAATTTTATGCAAATACCAGGTCGATATTATATAAGGGACTTGAGCATGCACTGTTCAGGTGTCTGCAGTGTGTGGGTGGTGGGACGACGGGAGGGACGACTGTACAGTACAGTATATAGTGTATAATGTCCTGTCTAACGGTGTTGTCTAGTGTTGTCAGGGAGCCTGCATGCTAGCCTGAACTGCAGCTGGCTGTAAACCACAACTCTCTTTCCTCTTTGATGTTTCGTCCTTGGGTTTCCTCCTTTGTTCGACATGGATCACCTTTTATTTTATTTTTAGCTCTGAATAGACAGCCAGCGCAGGTAATCAGGGCCTTTTCATGCAACTCCACCTTTCTCGTTCCACCTTACTCTTTCTTTCTTGACCATGTTCAGCTGCTGCTTTTTGTGCTGCAGTATAGATGCTGTTCACATCCTCTTGTCTATTATTATTATTATTAGTATTAGTATTCCTTCTCCAAACCTATAGAATAGGCTAGGATGTTCTTTTTTTCTATTAATCCATTAGAGTAATATTGTAAGCTTGACTGATTTGCTACCATACAGACAGGGAAATGAGCTGGAAAAAGCAGAACCTTTTGTATTATGTTCACCTAAGCATTATAGAACTCTGATAAAACTTGCATAAGATATCAGCGATACAGCTAATACGTGCAGTGAATTTTGACGAGTCTTTTCTACATGGTTCCTAAAACAATAATAAATAATCTTTAAGTACTTTTAGGGAAAACTTTAACCCTCCAAGCAACAGTCACCACTTAAACCAGAAATGAATTCCTAGCCTTAACCAGCTTAGCCAATGTTACCTCACCAACATTCGGTATTTTAGCCATGGCAACTAATAATTGAGCGAATTTTAGAAAAAGAATTATATTGTTTAAAGTAAGAAAGGCCAGGAGTAATGGGACAACTTACTAAGCAAGCTAGCCAGTCTAAAGTTAGGCATGTTATTATGGGATAGTGAATAAAATAAGTCGGCTAGCAAGATACAATATATGTATCTTCTCGACCCTTTTCAGGTAGGTTTTCGTCCCCTTCATAGTACTGAAACTACACTTGTAAAGGTAGTGAATGATCTACTGCTTGCTGGCTCCTTGTCTATACTCCTACTACTTGATCTCAGCTCTGCCTTTGATACTGTCTCCCGCGATTTACTTATTTCTCGTCTCTCTTGTCTGGGCATCTCTTGTACTGCTCTTTCTTGGTTTTCTTCCCATCTCTCAGATAGACAGTTCTACATTTATTTTAAGGATTTTCGATCACCCACTGTCCCCCTGAAGCGAGGTGTTCCCCAGGGATCTGTTCTCGGCCCACTATTATTTACAATTTATATAATCCCACTCTGTATGATCCTTCAACATCATGGTCTTAATTCTCACTTTTATGCCGACGACATTCAACTTTATTCCATCTGTACACCTACTCCATCTGTCCAAATTGACAAAAATCTCTGATTGCGTAAAGGATGTTAGAGCTTGGCTTAACTTTTTGAAACTTAACATGGATAAAACTGATCATTTTCATTGGTACCCCAGCACTCACCAGCAATATTTCCACTAATTTCACCTGCGAGATTGCTGGCCCTCACATCAAAACATCAACTTCTCTCAAAAGTTTTGGAGTAATCTTCGACTCCACACCCTCCTTTCAGTCTCACATTAAATCTGTCACTAAATCTGCATTCTTCCATCTACGACGCATTGCCCAACTGCGTCCCTTCATCAGTACCAAAGATGCTGAAACTGTCATCCATGCATTTGTATCATCACGCATTGATTTCTGTAATGCCCTTTTCACTGGTCTACCTGCCAGCTCCATCTCCAGGTTACAATACTGTATATTCAAAACTCTGCGGCTAGAATACTCACTCATCCTAAACGCTCTGCTCATATAACCCAATCTTGTTTGATCTCCACTGGCTCCCAGTTGACTACCGCATTCAATTCTAAATTCTTCTCCTTGTTTTTAAATCTTTAAATGGCTTAGCTCCCTCTCATCTCTTCAATTTGCTTGTCTCCTACATCCTGCCTCGCTCACTACATTCTTCCGACTCTGGCCTTCTTGCTGTCCCTCAGTACCGCCTATCTTCAATGGGGGGCAGATCATTTAGTGCTATTAACTCTGGAATTCTCTACCGCACTCTCTCCGTTCTGTTAATAACATCTCAGTATTTAAATCTCTACTCAAAACTTACTTGTTTTCTGAATGTTATGCCTCGATTCGTTAACTGAACCCCTTTGTTTAATCCACCTGCACTCTGCATATGTCTGTCTCTCCTAGTTTTTTTTTCCCCCTTAGTTTTAATGTTTCTCTATTTCAGTACTTCAATGTCTGTTTGTATCCCCCCCTTTTGTCTACATTCATTGTAAAGTGTCCTTGAGCTCTGGAAAGGCGCTATATAAATAAAAAATATTATTATTATTATTATTATTATTATGTACAAAAGTATTCGGCCAAACCTGCAATAACATTTTATCCAAATACATATACTTCAATATGGAGACGGTTCCCCTTTTGCAGCTATAACAGCTTCCACTCCTCTTGGAAGGCTGTCCACTAGATTTTCGAGTGTTTCTGTGGGAATTCTTGCTCATTCACTCTATAGAGTGTTTATGAAGTCAGGAGGCACTGATGTTGGATGAGAAGGCCTGGCGAGAACGAGAATCTCCGTTCCAGTTCCTCCCAAAGGTGCTCGATGGGGTTGAGGTCAGGGCTCTGTGTTGGGGCCGGTCAAGTTCTTCCAGACCGAACTCATCAAACCATGTCTTTATAGTTCTTGCTTTGTGTACAGGGGAACAGTCGTGTTGGAATAGAAAAAGGCCTTCACCAAACTGTTGCCACGAAGTTGAAAGCGTAGCATTGTCCAAGATGTCTTGGTATGCTGAAACATTAAGATGTCCTTCACTGGGGATAAGGGGCCTGATTGATTGAAACACCTGAATTGAATCATTAACAGGTTGGACCAAATACTTTTGTCCATATAGTATAGTTTGATTTATTATTTAAATCTGTATATAAGGTGCAAAGTATATAAAGGTATTGATTTAATTATATTAGCAATCAAATTATTTGAGCTCACAAAATACCACCAGACGTGCAAATTACTGTTTTTAAGTTGCAAGTAGCATCTCGTCATCTAATCGTCTGTACCAATTTGAAGGAAACCCACTAATCACAGGGAGAACATGTAAACTTCATGCACACACAGGCGGGAATCGAACCCTGAATGTGCAAGGCAACAAAAGTAGAATCTGCTAAAAAATCAAATAAAGTCAACCTGTTTCTTATTCAAAAGATTTTAAGTGTGTAATCCAGAATGGACACATGGACTTGACTGAAAACAAATAAAACTCTCGTAACATTAATGTACTTACAGTACGAGTCATTTTTGAGGACTATTTAATGTAAGAAAAGAAATGAAATGAATAATACTCAAGTCAAATGCATCCTGTATCACATCCTGTGGTATAAATCTGTTAATTTACGAGTTACTTATCTTTTTTTTTTTTTCCTCTTCAGAGTGCATGTGTGACGTTAAAGGGACTCTGAGTGGTGTGGGCGAGTGCCATGAGGTGAGTGGGTTTCAAGCAACCTTATACTCTTCAAATGCTTTCTACACATACACCAATACACAGCGAGCTGCACAACAATCAGAGATGCCGGAGCTACAGAAATATAATCATCACAAAACCAAACTAATAAACAAACAAAGGAGAACGAAAGTGACTAAATTAATACATAAAATATTAATGGAACGAAAACGATTAGTGCATAATATAATTATAATGCAGAAACATTCACACCTCCAAAAACAATACAAATAAATGAAAGGCTCAGAATTTAAAGGAAAACCTGCAAAAGTTGTTTCAAACTTTAAAATTAATTATTCAGTCAATAAACCAGTTACTCATTTAATCAATGTTGCAAATAATTAAGTAGCTTCATACAATTTATTATTTATATCGATCATCATTTTCACAGAGAAGATTGGCCATGATTATACTGTAGATGTTCCTACTACTGTACAAGTCAGATACAGATCTGTTGTTTAATGCGAATCAGAAAATCAGAATTCATGTGAATTTTATTTGAATTTGATTTTTCAGTAAAATCCGACATCTATGATAATGTCATGTTCGGAAATGTGGCTGTGAAATAAGAATTTGAAAACATTTGATACGGCAACTTTTGCCTGCTGTGTGAACAAAGCAATATGAGCAAAAGCACTATACAAATAAATTGAATCAAATTGAATATGTTTACATTTCATTTAACCTGCATTTAATTCATTTTAGTTTAATTCTAGTTTGGTTGCGTACGTATTGCATTACATACAAACAAGTAATTGAAAAGTGATTTCGAGTTAGGTGAAGTGTGTCTGTGTGTGTGTTTCTATCTCAGGAAAGCGGTGAATGTTCCTGCAAGCCGAACATTTGCAGCCACGCCTGTGATTCGTGTGACGACGGCTACTTCCTGCTGCAGAAGAAGAACTATTTCGGCTGCCAGGGTGAGGGAGTGATGTGGAAGGCAGTAATCATTAATCAGAAACCAGGAAAATGTACACACCCTTCAGCCTGTGTGTGTGTGTGTGTGTGTGTGTGTGTGTGTGTGTGTGTGTGTGTGTGTGTGTGTGTGTGTGTGTGTGTCTCTGTGTGTGTGTCTGTGTGTGTGTGTGTGTGTGTGTGTGTGTCTGTGTGTGTCATACTGGCACACACATCTACGTGACCAGAAATGGCGATTAATGTTTAAAAAGACCACACACACACAATGTGCTGTTGTGAAATTCTGATCTACAGTGAACATTATTGAACTTTATTGTGGAATTTTGCCTTTGATCTCACCTGCTGGTCAAAGTTTTACACCCGAAGAGACCAATTTCAAGGAAAGTTTTGTGTGTTAGTGAAGAATGCATGCAGTCGTGTCAGCAACCAGTTACTGTATGCACAATTATTTTATTCTATACCGTGTGATGTTACGCACATTCATATTTACTGCACCAGGAACTTTAAGCTGAAAAAACAACACTGCTGACTAATGAAACATTCAGTAATATCTGTCTATATACATATATTTCGACACAGTGTTATCAGTGTGTTAGTCGAGGGTGAGGTCTCCGTGTCGATCTCTCTATGATTAAAGCCTGAGTGCACATGTCTGAGTAACATCCTGTCTAATCTTCTTTCTCTAATAGGCTGCCAGTGCGATGTGGGCGGGGCTGTAGGGCGTGGCTGTGATGAGCCGACTGGTCAGTGCCAGTGCAGGAAGAACATGCGCGGCCGGACGTGCTCCGAGTAAGCGCCGAGCATCATCGATGCTTTTTCCCTCACACACACACACGCACACACACACACACACACACACACACACACACACACACACACACACACACACACACACACACACTGATTTATGAAACTCTTTGCACTCGGCTGCTATTTTTGGCACTCTTGTGTTGTTTTAGTGTGAGTCAGTGTATCCTCCTGATCAAACGCACTCACTCTCTCCACTGTGTGTGTGTCTGTGTGTGTGTGTCTGTGTGTGTGTCTGTGTGTGTGTGTCTGTGTGTGTGTGTCTGTGTGTGTGTGTCTGTGTGTGTCTCACACAGGCCCGAGCCCGACTTCTACATCCCTGACCTCCACCATCTGAAGTTCGAGGCAGAGAATGGCATCACGCCCAGCGCTCGGCCTGTCCGCTTCGGCTACGACCCCGACGATTTCCCAGGATTCAGCTGGAGAGGCTACGCTACGCTCTCACGCGCACAGGTAGCAAAAACCCCTGACACGCATCAGATCT
>QNUK01000122.1:970000-986522 GCA_013621035.1 Clarias magur
CTGTCTGTCTCTCTGTCTGACTGTCTGTCTGTCTCTCTGTCTGTCTGCCTGTCGGCCTCCATTTCTGTCTGCCTGTCTGCCAGTCTGTCTGTCTGCTAGCCTCTATGTCTGCCTGTCACTCTCTGTCTGTCTGTCTGACTGTGTGTCTGTCTGTCTGTCTGTCTGTCTGACTGCCTCTCTGTCTGCCAGGCTGTCTGTCTGTCTGTCTGCCTGCCTGTCTGTCTCTCTGTCTGTCTCTATGTCTGCCAGGCTGTCTGTCTGTCTCTCTGTCTGACTGCCTGCCGGCCTCCATTTCTGTCTGTCTGTCTGCTAGTCTGTCTGTCTGCTAGCCTCTATGTCTGCCTGTCACTCTGTCTGTCTATCACCTTGTCTGTCTGTCTGTCTGTCTGTCTGTCAGCCTTTATGTCTGTCTGTCTCTTTGTCTCCAATTCTGTGATGTTCTGTGATGTCTCTTCTGTTTGTATGTCTGATTTGAAATGAAAAACCCATACTTTCTGTCTGTCTGTCTCGCTGGCTTTAGAAATAGAGATATAATGCTATATTCACTGTCAGTGTAAATGCAGATATAATTCTATAGCCATCTTTATTTATTCATCTATCTATATGTCTGTTTGTCTGTCTGTCTGTCAGTGTAACTACAGATATAATTCTATATGCATCAGTCTGTCTGCCAATTGGTTTGTCTGGCTGTCTGTGTACAGATGTAACTCCTTATCCATATTTAGTTGTCTGTCTATATTTCTTTTTGTCTGTCCGTATGTCTGTCTTTCTGGCTGTCTGTGAGAATACAGATGAAATTCTATATCCATCCTTAGTTATTTAACCGTCTGTCTGTCCGCCTGTCTGTCTGTGTAAATACAGATATAATTCTATGTCCTCCTTTAGTTAGTTGAGTGAGTGAATGAGGTATCTGTCTGTTGGACTGTTGGTCTGTCTGTCTGTACATACAATCACAAGGAAAAAAGAAAGTACACCCTTCTTTAACTGATCAAAGCTTAAATAACTAAGGTGTGGTCCTCATCACCATGACACACATTACCTGGATGAATAAAACCATCAGATTGAAGGAGGGTGTTTTTTTCCTTTTTTTTCAGTGACCAAAGATAAATACTTTTATAACCTTTCCTCTCATTCTGTGTTTGCTTACTGGTCTGAACACGTTACCCATATAAACAGGCTTTAACGCGTTATTACTGTAGCACAACACTTAACACATTGCTTCATGTGGAGGATTAAATCACAATACGCTGGGTTTGTGGGTTGGTTCAGTATTGTAAGTAGGTGTGTTAATGGATTGTGTCCATATCATGCATGTTATATGAACTTACATTTAAGTCTGTGTGAACTATCCAGTGTGATATATTTCTATTTATTTATTTATTTATTTATTTTCCCTTGTAGGGTCTGGAGACAGTAAAGACGTTCTGTTTCCTCCCAGCCGCTCTCCCGCTTTCCTCACTGTTCCCGGAGACGGGTTCGCCCAGCCCTTCAGTCTCAGCACGGGGAAGTGGATCGTGTGTGTGCAGGCTGAGGGAATCCTACTGGTTAGATTAAAGTTCCTTAGTTCACTCATAACCTAGGATCAGAATTTAAATCGGAACTTAGTTGCAGTCAGTTTTGGTCCTGATTCATTGTTAAGATATTTAGTTACTAAAAATCAAACATTCAGGGCCACTGGTGACTTAGTGGTCGGTGTTTTGCCTGCCATGTGGAAGGCCGGGGTTCGAATCTCAGCCAGTGCTCAAACCCCACCCACCGGATGCAGTGTCCGTTCCAAGCCCAGATAAAATAGGAGAGTTGTGTTAGGAAGGGCGTCCGGGGTAAAACCAGTGCCAAGTTGTTGTGCGAATCAGATGATTCGCTGTATAGACCCCTTCCCTGGAGCAGCTGAAAGACCAACATAAACAACTAAAAACCAGAATGTGATATTTAAAAATCATGAAATTATCTAGTTTATTTTGGACGGTTTTGTTAAAAAAAAAAAAAAAAAAAAAAATATATATATATATATATATATATATATATATATATATATATATATATATATATATATATATATATATATGTTATTACTTTTTAAATTTATTTATTTATTAATATAATTTATATTGAATTGCGAGTTATTGAGGAAGTCGAAGTGTGTGTGTGTTCAATGCTTCATCAAATCTTTACAGTACAAAGTTTGTCAGTAAAATGTGAAATATGAGGATGAAAAACACATTTTAAAAATCTTCATTAATCACAAGTTGAAATGTTTCAGTTGCAATAATGTGCGATAATCGCGCGACTATAAAGTGTGTGTTGTGTTCCAGGACTACGTGGTGCTGCTGCCCAGTGCGTACTATGAGGCCCGGATTCTACAGCAGGAGATCACAGAGCCGTGTAGCTACAAGTCCAGAGATGGAGAGTATGTGTGAGATCACGTCCAACTTCTGATATAATGGGAGCAAATAATCCTAATAATAAATAAATAAATAAATAAATAAAACCTGGATTTAAAAGTTCTTTATCCATATATTCATCATGTACTGCACACTAAATGTTCTCCCTGTGCTTGGTCTGGCTCCTCCTCCTGGATGAATGGATGGATTACAAACTAATCAACTTTGTTAAAGTATTCGAGTGACCAAATTAAAGCTCCCCCCCCCCCCCCCCCCCCCCCCCCCCCCCCCCCCAGATTCTTTCCTTTTTAAATGAAATATAAAGTTGATTTCCAAGTCTGGTTTTAAATATTATCTCAAAGATTCTATAATGTCTTGCCTATATTTATATAAATTATAATTATAATATATAAAAAAAAATATATAAATCACATCCTAATAGTGGAATAAGGATTTGTAGATTGTTTAAAAAAATTTATTGATATATTTTATTATATTAAATTCGGCAAACTTTTTTTTTCTTGAATTTAATTAGATTTATTTATCATGAGAATGCTTGATTTGACTTTACTTGTATAATAATACATAAAAGGCTAATACATTTTTTAAAGCACTCAGTTAATTAATATAATAATAAGAAGAAGATTTATTTATTTATTTATTTTACATAACGTAAAACTCATTATTTTAATATTTAATCATTTTGAAACACTGCTCAGAATCTTCTCTACTCATACCCCATGTGTTACGTCTATTCATAACGTATTATACTTTTAGCCTCTCACTATTCATCACCATTTCCAAATATTACTACGGTCTTTGTTTACAGTGTACTGTGTCATGCTCAGATGGTCAGATTGATTGTGTTTGCCCTGTGCCCCGGGTTGCAGCTGTCTCCTCTACAAGCACGTGCCGTTGGACGGGTTCCCGTCAGCACTGGCGTCTCAGAGCCTGGGCTCCTCGCAGAGACACGGCCGCATACGACAGCCCACCGCCGACCATCCCGAGCTGGTCTCTATCAACGGCAGACAGGTGGGAGATTAGCTTAATTACAGGCCGCTACACTACGTCTGCGCACACACACACACACACACACACACACACAGCATGGCATTCACATGCAACAACAGCAAGCAGACACAGACGTTAAAAAAGTTAACACCTTTCAACTCTGTCATGGTTACGCAATAATAATCTTCAGTAAATCAGCGGACGTCTATCAGGATGTGTCGTCGTTCTGCTTATCATAGACAGGAGGAATGTTGCCTCCAAAACAAAACTGTGAAAAATAAAACACTTTACAAAAGTTTATATATATATATATATATATATATATATATATATATATATATATATATATTTTATTATTATTTTTTTATTGAGCTTTCTAGGTTTATGTATATTTTTATTGTGGCAGTGATCAAACCGGAAACTGATGACGTTTGTTGTGAATGAAGGCATAAAACTGATTGACACAGTACAACTCAGCTGGGAGTTATTTCCACATCCACAAGCCATTTTCACATGTTTGGGCTATTAAAGGAGTTCCTGGGAGGCCAGTGTTTCAGACACGAACATGACTCTGCAGGCGTACTGAGAGAACTTTCCAATTTGATGGTGTCTCAAGCACTAGTGAAACACTGGGATGAGTGGGATTAATGTAGCAGGGGATTATATATATATATATATATATATATATATATATATTGACTTGAACACCCCCTGTATACATCATGCTGCTTATGCAACATCAGGGGTATAACACACTTGGTGTCTGATGCTATATTATCTGCTCACTTTCATGAGACTCATGATTGTCTCCTAGCAACCACAGCGACACTACCCAGGGTGTGCCACGCCTACATCTAGGCATCTGGCAGACGCCCTTATCCAGAGGGACTTACATTTTTCTCTCATTACACATCTGTGCAATCGAGGGTTAAGGGCCTTGCTCAAGGGCCCAACAGGGACAACTTGGTGGTTGTCGGGTTCAAACCTGGGATCTCCTGAACCGTAGTCCAATGCCTTAACCACTGAGGTCCTCCTTCTTTGAGAACCAGTTTTGCTTTTTTTGGTCTACCCTTTCCTTACCATTACCGTCTTATCTTCCCATGAAACGCTTTATTAAACCAGAAGTATCAAGGTCTGTTTATGTGATCTTACAGTAAATTAGGCAAATTTATACAGTATTTGTAGCTTGACCCCTTGTTTGTCTTTTCCCAGCTGCGTCTGACGCTGCACGTCCCCGAGTCCGGCTCGCACGTCCTGGTTCTGGAATACGCCAACGAAGTGGACGCCATCCAGAATGTTAACGTCTATATCGGAGGACAACCGCTGGACCAAGTTCAAACCAGAGCCAACATCTACAGCTGTGCTTATAGGTGCGGTTATTCAATAAGCCATGAATACAGTAAGCCCTGTAATAATGCACAATAGTGTCCTGATCATTTTGATGGAGGTAGAGCTCGAGTCGGTTGAAGAAACGTTGTAGTGGAATCCAAACACAGACGTGAAGTTCCAGGTGTAGTATTAAAAATCTAAATTTTGACAAATCGATCCCGCTCTGCAGCTTCCTCTGTCGCTCCGTGGTGGTGGACGGCGAAAACCGCATCGCTCACATTCTGCTTCCCCCCAAGGCTGAGATCCTCCTGCAGTCCCCGACGCGCTCGGCCCTGCTGGTGAGAGATCACTGTTACTGTATGACACTTTGTTTACACTTGGACCTTTTGTTCCGGGTTTTCTGACCTTGTTTGAATTTTTTATTTTTTTTAAAGAGCGGGGACTAAAAGTAATTCTCTTATTGTTTGAGAGCCTACAAGTGCCTCGTGTTATGCAATCCGGTATTGTGTAATGACTTGATCTTTCACTGTTTTTTTTTTTTTTTTCCCCTCCCACAGTATCGAGTCTACGCCATCCCTTCCGATGAGTTCACCATGGAGCTTGTCCAGCCCACGGTGCTCTGCGTCTCGCACCACGGCCGATTCACAGAGGACAGGTGAGGAGATGTAGATATATATATACATGTATATAATAGAGTGCTGTCAATCTGTAAAAAAAATAAAAATAAAATCTAGTTAATCACAGCCATAGACTATGATTAATCGCGATTAATCACAATTTTACTTGTATTATAAACGTGCATTAGAAATGGAATAAAGAAATTGGGATAAAGAAATGCATGACAAACTGGTTAGATGCAGTTTTATGATATTTCAGACATTAACGTTTAACAAATGTCTTTCCAATGGGACCAGCACGCATGCAGTGGCTGGGTAGTATGGGGTGCGGCAACCCACTGATGACTGGATCCTCTGGTCCGAAAAATCAACAATTTACAGCCTTTGCCACCTGACCCACCACTCCCATGTCCTACAGTTAATGTATTCTTGTAAAAACAGTTCCCTTTGAAGGTAGCTCGAGCACAGAACTTTGGTTTCATCCGAACTTCCATCTAGGAGATTTTACAATGAAACTCGCTGTTCAGCACACCTAGTGATGTTTCCTCAGTCTTCTTATTATCACACACAGCCTTATGTATCCTCAGTCCATTATCACACACAGCCGTCTAACCGCAATGCGATTATGGGAAGCCATTAGGGTCAAATATGTAATTAATTTGCGTAAAAAAACAAAACAATTGTAAGACAGTTATTTAATTTATAGATCAATCATGTGCATTCAATGCGTTAACATGTTAAAAATATTTCCAGCCATAATGAGAGAGAGATGCCATTTTATCCGGCTAGGGACCGGGACCGAGGCTGACCCTATTTGTAGGAGCATCTGTAGTCTAACCAGGCACCATGGTTCCCATTGTATTTATTCATAGTTCTTTGTACGACCCTGGTAGAACCTGCATTTATCATTCACACACACATTCACACACTACGGCCAATGTGGGAATGCCAGTAAGCCTAATCTGCATGTGCTTGGACCTGGGTTCGATTCCCACCCTTCGGAACACAGAGGGTGGGAATTGAACCCAGGTCCTGGAGGTGCAAGGCGACAGTGCTAACCACTAAGCCCACTACACAGTCACATGACTTAGCTTCTCCTAAACCAACCGACAAATGGAGTTTGTTGTATCTTTGTGAAGTCTTGCACTACATTGGTGATGCTAAAAACCATTCACCCTAATTCAGAAGTCAGAAGGCCTGTAGAGTCAGAAGGCCATCTACAGGTGGACAGCAGGAGGAAACCAGAGAAACCTGCATGAACGTGGGGTGAACGTGGAACTGTGAATCTCAGAAAGTTCAGAATGAATAGATGTAAATTGATGTAGGTGGGAAAACAAATCAGAAGAAAACACCAGATGAGTTCAGCTCAGGATGTACTGTGGGCAGCGCTGCACTTCTGAAGCCGAGCAGCATCCGTTCCTCTGGTTCCTCTCAAAAGGCTTGCGAGTGTAAAATAGAAACAAGCCCACGCTACCAAGCAGGAATGTCTTCAACAAAATGTTTGGAAGGTTGTGTGGGATCTCAAAAATACAACCCATGTAGACATTTTCAACTGACAGATAAGCACACGTCCTGTACTCCAGCATGCACTTAATCAGTCATGGAAGCGCAGCTCAAATCCGCCCAGGTACTTAACTTTCACGCCTGTCTCGCGTTTGATCTATTCAGAAAGCAGTCGTATTTCAGTAAGAAGAAGCAAACAGCACATCTGTGGTGCAGGCGTGGCTGCTTACATTCCACACACACAGGCCCGAGTGTCTCACCTGGAGCACAATACACCACCATTTATCATCTCGACCCCGCCTCGCCGCGCTCCCGTGTCTGTTCCTGATCCGAGGGCAGTCGGCCAGGCGTAATAACGGAGCATCGGGTCGATAAAAAGCCATCTTGTGGAGAAAAAGCACGGCTGTTATGATTTATTTTGTCTCCGAGAATACGGAAGAGGACGAAGGGTTCGATGATGTTCTTGTTTGAAAAAGAGAAAGTGTCCAAGCTGGGGATAAAGAAAATAAGATTTAAAACGCCCTGCTGAGTCTGTGAACCCATAACTATTACCATTCTTATCATGCTGATGGGTTCTTCAGTCCTTCCTCTGGGAGAACCATTAAAGCTTCTATAACAGAATGTTTGGGGGAACAGAAAATCTTTTACAGGAAGCTGATCTCTTTAAAGATCCCTTGAGAACCCCTGCTTTAAGAAGGTTTTATGCTGTGTGAAGGATTAAAGGAGTAACCTTAGTACAGCATATAAGACCATGAAGAACTGTGTGTGTGTGTGTGTGTGTGTGTGTGTGTGTGTGTGTGTGTGTGTGTGTGTCAAATCTTAGCTTCAAGGCAAACTGTAAGTTAACCATTATCCACATCCCTAAAAATACAGCCGTACTTTTGTCTTCAAATAAGAACTTCAAAAAGCTGTGTGTGTGTGTGTGTGTGTGAGAGCTAATTTGTCATGATTCTTGGTACAAGGGCTCCCTTACAAGGAAGTACCTGTACAATTTCTATTTCTATTATTAGAGAGGTCTTTCATAGAACGTATAACTTGACCATTAACTTTCCAAGAGAAATTCTGCTGGAAACCTTTTCTAGCTCTTCTTGAAGAATGCCAGCTATGTACAGTATGTTGTTTATGGGGTCAGATGGTTAAGGCTGTTGGTTACTGATCAGAAGGTCGGTGGTTCAAGCCCCAGCACCGCCCAGCTGCCACTGTTGAGCCCTTGAGCAAGGCCATTAATTCTATCTGCTCCAGGTGGTGTGCTGTATTCTTGGCTGAACCTGCACTTTGACCCCAGCTTTCTCATGGGAAAATGCGAAAAAGTACATTTACATGTAGGAGACGCACTCATTCAGACATTTTTATCTCATTATATAATCTGGGCAGTTGAGGGTTAAGTGCCTTGCTCAAGGGCCCAACAGAGAAAACACGGAGGTCGTGGGATTTGCACCTGGGACCTTTCAAACCCTAGTTCAATGGCTTAACCACTGAGCTACTCCTGACCTATTGCACTGTGTTTTATGGAACATGTGACAAGTAATTGAATCTTACTCTTAGAGCGTGTTGGCTTCTTGAAAAACAATTTTAATAGAGCTTTTAAGAATAAACATTTTACAGCTTTATAGTAATGAAGAATTCTTGATATAAATTGAAACCGGTGTGCATTTACATCAGTTTTTATCAGTTTGTCCCTTATGATGATCAACCGAGAGGCAAGAGTGGCAAGGAAAAACCCCATGAGAAAACATGAGGGAGAAACCATGAGAGGAACCAGGCTCAAAATGGACTCCAGATAGTACTGTATGACCATTCATGAATTCCTTCACTAACCATGTGCTACAAGGTCATATGTGCATTTGTATGGCAGGAAATTAGCTTTAGTTCACTACAAGTCCATTTTTCCAACTGTCCACGGATGAAGAGTCAACTCTCACTAAAACTCACTAAAGTTGCAACACTTCTTGGAACCCTTTATGACTGAGCACACTTGGTGTATGGTTCTACACGAGTTCTTTTCACACATTATTTTCATCCAAGATCAGGAGGATTCTTGGGGTGTTTTGGGTATGGTGTGATGGCACCATCTTGCCAAACAGTTCTTGAAGACCTTACCATTTATTATATTGGTTTTCCATAGTTCCCTGAAAGGGACAACCCAAACAATTTGTTAGAAAGCTAGATAGAACCTTGTTTCACATCGCCCTTAAGTTCCTCCTCTCATTTGTGAAACATTTCTGAAAGAGTAAACTTTTGTTCCATGGTTCTACCTGGACATTTTAGCAGTTCCCTCTAAAGCAGAAACCTTTTAGGATGCTAGATAAAACATTTTTCCCTAAAGACTGTTCAGATTGTGTGGTGCATTCCTTCTTCTTGGCTTCCTGAAGAACAGTTCGAGAAACGCTTTCTGAACTTAAACTTTTTGTTGTATTGTTCTGCAAACGACTGTAATTGTAGTTTTCGCTTTAAAGGGACAGACTGAAGCTCCTTTTAGAGTCCTACACTAGATTGGGGCTTCTTTTCACCCCAAGGAAGGTGGACATTCTTCTCAATTGAGGTCCTTTCAAAAGGTGGGTCCGTTTCAGAAAAAGCCATGAATCCCCTGCTGGATGGATGGTTCTTCAGCTAGTTCTGGTTTATAGATACATTTCTGGAAGGGGGAATACTTATGTTTTATGTTTTGACTATGAAGATCAAAGTGATATTTGTACGACATCGTAGAAGACAACTGACAATAGTTTTAATTTATATTTGACAGCATGTTTGCTTTTGATTGTGGCAATCCCTCGGAGGAAGGAGCTGTAAAAGTTTTAGTCTTCCTGATGGAGCACTGGTTGGGATGAGAGAGCTTCAGACAATAAAATGAAATACATAGAGCTTTTGCTCTACGGAGCTGAATTCAGGTGCAGCAGAAAAGCCTGAAGAAAACCGTCTCTGCTTTCCTGCTTCTGATCTCCACCTGGTGTTGTCAAAGCCATCAGAGACAAACAAAGCAAGAACAGCTCCTGCAGAAAGTAACTTGTGTTGGTTCTCTGTTTCAGTAAGCACTGCATTCAGAGACCGTTCCACACGCCTCCCACAGCGCTCTCTTTAGACGCCTCGACCGTGATCCGACCTTCCAGATTCAACACTCAGGCTTCAGGGCGGTGCGATGGACCGTTGCTCAAATCACCCCAGGTACGACAAATTGCTTTCGCAACTGCTGTATAATGCCACCATCTTAGTGGTACAGGGACCTGACTTCTTGTACAAGATTACGGATTCAAACCTGAAAGAAGTAACGCTGAGAGTCTTGACTCTGCTTACATCTTGATGGTTTCAGTGGGGTGGTGTACAGAGGCCAAAACAAAACGTTTCAAAATGTATGGACCTGACCGTTCACCCAGTGATTCCCATCATTCCCGTCTGTGAGAGGACCAAAATTTTGACAGGTTTTGGGGTCATCTGATGTTTTTATCATTCTACAAATGTTGGGAAGGAAAACGGGTAGATTCTGGAATACATCTAAAGCCTTAATTGGAATTAACGCAAAAATTGAAGAAACTGTTCAGTCGTCGGGTTTTAGCAGATTACCAGAGACGGACATCTAGAGGAATCCCATTCCACCACCCAGGTGCCAGGACAGGGAAAGGTCTAGATGGATGTCTTAACCCTAGGTTAGCAATGTGTAGGGAACAAGACAGCAGATTGTCCAGAGTTACCGCGAGATTGCGGGGAGTAACTAAAGGCGTGTTAGTTCGAGTTTTCAACGTTATGATTGCTAACATTGATAACTGGACTCGAAAACCCCAACTATTTCTATAATATAATGCATCCAAACTGGCGCATTAACTCGCGAGTCTGTCTGTGTTCCTGCTTTCAGACTGAGGTGGAACTGAGAGCAGAGGTGCCTCAGACAGGCCGCTACATGTTTGTGGTGCACTACTGTCAGCCCGAGCACACTTCTTTCCCTGTAGACGTGCTGCTGGATACGGGGGTGAAATGGACAGGTAAGCGATGAGCTCTTTGACCCCCCATATTATGCATGCATGTGCTCACGTCCATTTTTTAAAAATTTTTTTAATGATTTATTTTCTTTTTCTTTAGGTCACATAAATGCCTCCTTCTGTCCCTCGGTGTCTGGCTGCAGGAGTGTGGTTATAGCGGAGAGACGCATCGCGCTGGATGTCCTCCAGCAGATTCTGTCCATCACTCTGAAGATCCCAAAGGGGAAAACCCTCACGCTGGTCAGGACGCCTTTATCACACCGCATTCATTCTTATTTTACTTTTTCTTTTCCGTAACTCGCGAGTTTCTAGTTTTACACCTACATTGGTTGCAGTAATGAACTCATGGTGGCTGTGTGCGATGCTTTATCTGACCTTGTATACACTGTTATGTAAAGATTCTCTTTTATAAAAGGAGAGGAGGGTATGAAAGACTGGTATTTGGCTGGCTGAGTGTTTCACTCCGAGAGAGAGAGAGAGAGAGAGAGAGAGAGAGAGAGAGAGAGACGCTCTCTGATCCTCTGCCCATTCGCCCAAGTTTTAAGTGCTTTTTTATTATTTTTTTTTTTTTCCCCTGCACTACACGGACAGCTAAAATGGAATTTTCAAAAGCGTTGCCAGTCAAGCCGCAAGAGTGAAAATACAATGCTGTGATTATTTATATCACATCTACAGCAGGACTAAAAGTCAGAGACTGTTACCAAGAGCTGTATTTATTCCATCACAAACATAGTCTCATGCAAGTACAAGTAGTTCAGGGTCTAAGAACCCTCAAGCTAAAGGCTTAATTTAAAACCATATAAAGATCATAAAGGACTATACACGGAGTTAATAAGCTCATAGGAGTCGTTGAAAACAGCAAAATAAAGGATTTTTTTCACGTAGAATTCAGTTTTATTTTTTCACTACTGTACAGTACACTGAGGTTTTAAATCAGAAATAATAGTAATAATAAAAGTAAGTGTCCGCTTTAATACCATATTGACATCGTTGTGATGTATAATGTATATATGAATACAAGTACTGGGCAAAAGTCTTAAGCTTCCAGTCATATCCTCATAGTACCGCAATTTATTGTATTGCTATATAGTCTTGAGAAATAGTTTTCCGGGTTCCCTGAAAGACTTTTTTAGCTCTTACTTTAAGTCCAGCCCCTGTACCTGAGCAGCTTCAAAGGTTTATGTGTTCAAAGGTTAATGTGTTTTATTTGTTAAGCCACACAGTGACCTATGAATTATTCAAGCATTAAAAATTTATTTAGGTATGGTCGTTAAAGCATTAAAATATTATTATTATTATTATATTATATTATAAATATTATGTTTATTATATAAACATAATTTAATTAAATTTTCTTTAATATGAAGAAATGCGGGGTGGCTCAAGGATTGTACCGGTACTGTATACAGATGAAAAATGTCACCAATTTATTTTTTATGCCAAGACGTTATGCTACTGTAGATAAATGTCCTGTAGACATGTAATAGTATCTTGAATAGTTACTTCAAGAGGAAATTAAATTTTTTTTTAAGACGGTGTGCATTTCTACAAGGACTATTTCAGCCTTGACGTTAAAAGAGAATTGCTTGAAAAGGCGTAATATTCTTTGCAATAAATAATTTCATATTTGGATATATTATTAACTAATGTGACTACAGTCGAGCTCTGCTGTAAGGTTGTCGCTTGTGTCTGATTACATGCTAGGTAATAATGCGTCAGGTCTGAATAAATGTCCAAATTTATTTAGCTACTCTAATAATAATAATAATAATAATAATAATAATAATAATAATAATAATAATCAAAAATAAATAATAAAAACAAATAAATAAATGTATTCATTTAAAAAGTAAAGTTTATTTCAAAATGGTAAACATTTTAAATGTTTAAAAAGAAGTCTCATTTATTCATTTAAAATTGTTATAATTATACTGGTATATTGTGATAAATATGTAATACAGCTCTAATATTGTTCTACTTATGTATAATGTATTAAATCTTTTTTTTTACTTTAGGTATTTAAAGAAAATCTGTTGCTAGAAAAAGATAACTTTTAAGTTTAATATTATTTTAAAAATGCTAAAAAAATTTTTACTCATCTCAAAATAAAAAAAAAAAACAATGGAGACAATATGCTAGATTTATTAAAATATAAAACATGTGCAGCTGGGATTTCCTTTAGACTACTTAAGTCATATATCAATAGGACTATAATTACTGTAATTATATGAATTTATGAAAAAACAAAGGCAACATGTAATTATAAGTAAACATTTAATTACAATAAGGTCAACTAGGAAAATTAGCTCACTGTGAATTAATGTACAGCTACAGGAGATGAAAAGGAGCGACAGTTTAAAGGAAGAGTTGTGAAGATTAGGTGATTTGGTAATCAGTGCTACTGTATGATGATGATGATGATGATGACGACGTCTCTATTCTAACTTAAGGATTCCGTGCTGGTGATTCCCGAGGAAAGCTACAGCCCTGAACTTCTTCATCCCAAAGCTCTGGATAAGGCTTCGGATTTCATCAATCAGTGTGGAGCTCTGGGATTTCACATCGAGTACGTGTGCACTTACCACTTACCTATATTTAAAACTTCTTATTGCATTGTTCAATCATTGTTAAATTCTTTCCCTGTCCTTCCTCTTTCCTCACCGCCCTGACTCTGACTTCCTTTCCCGCCTCTCAGCCTCCACAGTGCCTCTGAGTTCTGCAAGAGCTCGGCTCGCTCTCTGGTCGCGCACTATCTGGACGGCGCTCTGCCTTGTTATTGTAATAAAGCGGGATCGAGCAGCCCTACCTGTGAGCCGGTAGGAGGCCAGTGTCAGTGCAGGCCTCACGTGATTGGGCGCCAGTGCTCTCGCTGCGCCACAGGCTTCTACGGATTTCCATACTGCAGACGTGAGTGCCCTCTGCTGGACGACTCACGTGTTGCCGTCACATGCACATCGAATTTATCCTTTCCTGTTTCCTGTTTGTCTGATTTATTACATCCAGTGTGTACTTAGTGACTTGTATATAAACTATAGCATACAGTTTTATTTCTGATATAAGTATTTACTTGGAAATTAAGAAGATTTAAGTGATATTTTGATGCTATTCTCACTGAAAAAACACGACTTTTTGAATGTGCTTTATTCATTTATTATAATTTAGAAAATTTAATAAAAGCTGCTTAATGGTGTTTATGATGTTGAAACACCTGATCTCCGTCTCCATGTGTCCCCGCAGCGTGTGAGTGTGGGCGTCGGCTGTGTGACGAGGTCACCGGTGAGTGCATCTGTCCTCCTCAGACGGTGCGTCCCGCGTGCGATGTCTGTCAGAGCGAGACGTTCAGCTATCACCCGCTGCTGGGCTGCGAAGGCTGTGACTGTTCACCCACCGGAATCCAAAGGGGAGACGTGGGACAGTGTGACGTCACCACCGGCCAGTGCTTGTGAGTCAGGGGTTCTCACGTGTGTGTGTGTGTGTGTGTGTGTGTGTGTGTGTACAAAATATATTATAAAGTGTGCAAAATATGCATACTTAATACCATTTGAATTTTTATTATCAAATTTAAATAGGATTTCTTAGGAAAAAAAGGATCTTTAACAGTGAATTTGAAACACTACTGGGTTGTTAATAATAAAATTTAAATGTAGTTTACGTTTCAATAAAACAATTTTAAACATCCGTAATGAAGAAATAAAATTGTGTTAAATTTTAAATAAAATTTTACCATTGTTGGATTTTTATGAATAGAATTCTATTTGAAAATAAATAAATGAATCAAGAAGAAAATATATAAATATAAACATTACTTGATTTTTAATAATAAAAAAATATGATAAAAACAACCCTGGATTCTTTGTAATGAAATTAAAATGTAGTTTAGGTTTCAATAAAAGAGTTTTAAAGATCCATAATAAAGACATTTTAAAAGGGTTAAATATTTAAATAAAATGTTATAAATAAAATTCATAAAATCCATAATGAAGAAATACAAAAGTGTTGAATTTTAAATAAAATTTTAACATTGTTGGATTTTTATGAATAAAATTCATAAAAATGCTACTGGAAAAAAAAAACTAATTAAAATAAACACTACTGTATTCTTAATAATGAAACTGAAATATAGATTATGTTTCAATAAAACAATGTTAAACATAAATTATAAAATAATGTTTGGATTTTTATAGTTGGATTTTTATGAATAAAATTCTACTTGAAAATAAATAAATAAATCAATAACAAATAAATAAATATAAACATTACTGAATTCTTAATAATAAAAAAAGATATATATAAAACACTCCTGGATTCTTAATACTGAAATTGAAATGTAGTTTAGGTTTCAATAACAGTTTTAAACATCCATAATAAAGAAATTTAAAAAGTGTTGAATTTTAAGTAACATTTTAACATTGTTGGATTTTTCTTAAAAAAAAAAAAAAAAACGCTCTTAGATTTTTTTTAGCATTTTGATGCATTCAGTAAAACAATTTCCATTAAAATTAATCAACACTGCAGTGCACAACCTAAATACTACTACTACTACTACTACTACTACTACTAATAATAATAAAATCTGAAAATGTCATCAGTTTTTTTAACATATGAAAAAAAAAATTGTTTTTACATACATTTTAAAATGTTATACTAATATACTAATAATCTGTTCATACAACCATAAAACATTGAGTAATGAGTAAAGTTTTCTATTTCTTTTTAAAAGTTCTTTAAAGGTTCTAAATAATAAAATCTAAAAGAAGTTGAAAAGTTTTAAAATATATGCCTTTGTGAAATAATAAAGTAATGTAAAGTGTGTTATGGTTCATCTTGTGTGTATCAGCTGTAAACCCAGGATAGGTGGGCGGCAGTGCTCGCTGTGTGTCCCCGGTTATTATCGTTTCCCCGACTGCGTGGCGTGCTCGTGTGACCCTGGAGGAGTGACGGCGCAGAACTGCGACCCCAACACCGGACGCTGCCTCTGCAAGGTGACGAGTGCCAAGTGTCCTGCAAAAGATATAAAACTCCCGCTAGATAAACGACAAAACCAAACACAGCACATTAACAAACTTGTTACATTTAGAAAGGAATTTATTGATATATTTATATATAATTAGTGTGAACAAAGGCATGATCTTGCAACAGCTCATCTTACCACAATAACTCTACAGTGTAATGTGTGTTTACAGACTTTGACCCATGTGACTGTTCTATGTCCTCTATCTAAACATCCTTGCTTGTCCTCTTGATTAGATACATCCGACTTTAACTCTAGATCATCTCTTCGATTTTATGCTCTTGATCTCTAGATTTAGCAATTTCTATAATTCCAAGAAAAATATATATAATTTTAAGTCACTTTATGAATATTATTTTATTATTGTTATTTATTTATTTATTTATTATTTTATTATTATTATTATTATTACTGGAAGACTGCCTAAACATGGCAGTAGCTGTGATTTTTATTTATTTATTTAGTTTTATTTAATGTTTTTATTTTTTTTTTTTTTTGAAGGTCCTATTCTAACCACCTGGCAACCTCTGTTTGTGACCTTTTAAAGGTGTGCTGAAAAAAAAAACATGTAAGGTAACTATAATCTACAGTAGTTACAGATGTGTGTGTGTGTGTGTGTGTGTGTTTTTACAGAGCAATGTGGGGGGGCTACGGTGTGACGTGTGCCGTAAGGGTTCATTTCATTTCGACCCGAGCAAC
>QNUK01000122.1:988930-1008930 GCA_013621035.1 Clarias magur
CAATGATGGCTGCACGCGTTTCTTTGCAGGTCACCATGGTTAACAATGAAAGAACAATGATTTCAAGCATCACCCTCCTTTTAACATGTCAAGTCTGCCATTCTAACCCAATCAGCCTGACATAATGATCTCCAGCCTTGTGCTCGTCAACATTCTCACCTGAGTTAACAAGACGATTACTGAAATGATCTCAGCAGCTCCTTTAATGACAGCAGTGAAATGCAGTGGAAAGTTTTTTTTCGGGATTATGTTAATTGTCATGGCACAGAAGGACTATGCAATTCATCTGATCACTCTTCATAACATTCTGGAGTATATGCAAATTGCTATTATAAAAACTTAAGCAGCTCTCACTCATCATCTATACAGCTTAATCCTGTATTCATAGCCTGGAGTCTATCCCAGGAGACTTGGGGCACATGGCAGGATACACCCTGAACAGGGTGCCAATCCATCGCAGGGCACAGACACACACACATACATTCACTCATTCACTCACTACGGGCAATTTGGGAACACCAATTAGCCTAATCTGCATGTCTTTGGGAGGAAACCGGAGTACCCGGAGGAAACCCACCAAGCACGGGGTGAACATGCAAACTACATGCTCACAGAGACGGGAATCGAGCCTGGCCCGGGGATCGAACCCGGACCCTGGCAGTGCAAGGCGACAATGCTAACCACTACATCACCGTGCCGCAACCTTTCCAATTTCCAATATTTATGTAATTCTCAAAACTTTTGGCCACGACTGTACATGTCCAATTAATCACTTGTTTTAAGGAGCTTCTATCTTCTATAACTATAATAAGTATAAGATTAATATAAGTCTATATTAATTGAAAAGCAAATGTAATTTTGTGTAAACCTTCGCGTGAACTTAAATATGGTGGATCAATGAAGTGAGGAAGTAATAATTAATAACAATAGTAATAATGATAATAACAATTATTATTATTATTAATCAGTCAAATGCTTTTTCTTTATTAAACTGCGATATCAGTTTCACGATCCAATTTATAATATATTAATCTTAATCTCTTTATCGATCTATTTATTACCATACTCTCCGGGGTAGTAATATCAATCAAAATAAAATTTTAAAACGAATAATAATAATAATAATAATGCAGTATATTTCCTATATTTTGTGCCGTGTTTGCTCCAGGTGTCATCTTACGGGGGTCATCTCACCTACCAGGTCAAATCTTTCGGTCTCCCGAATGAAGGGATGAGCCTCCTAGACAAGCACCCTGACGTTATTCTCAAGGTATTTATTTATCCTCCACACCACAGTATGTTGACTCGTGTCTATCTGTCTAAGCAATTACAGACAGAATGATTTATTTTTCCTTTTATTTGCCCCAGGGTGATAAAATGACGCTGGTCTACCAGGACCCTCAGTCTCCTTTTCCAGACAGGGTTTATCAAGGTCGTGTGCAGCTAGTCGAGGTAACACACACACTCACACACACCACCCTTTTTTTTTTTTCCTTTTGCAATTCAACCAGACAAATGTAACTTTGCTCTTTAGCTATAGCTCAGAGAGAAACAGGTCGTGGCTTGATGGAATATCGCATTTGAAACGCTCCTCGCTAATTTATAATCTTGTTTTGATGTGCCAAAAGGATCACAGTGCTGGATGCTTTTGTTGAATCCAGGTGCGTGTCATCACATCTGCAGCCAGCGTTTAATCGAATCTGACTCAAGCGGTAAACTTGCGCGGCTGGGAAAGAGACTGAGACGCCTGTAGCTTCAGCTGCGGTGCTCTTTATACAGGCAGCGCCACCGCGCACACGGCACAGCTCTCCTTTTACCTGATGAGTTGTCTGTTCCAGTCTGTGGTGCGGTGCTGACACCAACAAAGCATTTCAATTAGATTGGATTAAATGAATGTTGGGTCTTGTTGTTGCCTTTAGTGGTGGTGTTTTTATTGCTGTTGGTTATTCTTGGTGCTCTCATTACTGCTGTTTGTTCCTTATTGTTGATGTTAGTGCTGCTGTTGCTATAGATACTGCTCCAGGTGTTGTAATTGCTATGGTTGTTGGTATTAGTGTAATTAGGGTAGCTCTGTGGTTAAGGCGTTGGATTTTTGATCAGAAGGTCCCAGGTTCAACCCCAGCACCGCCAGGTTGTGCCCTTGACATTTACAGAAGACTTCAAGCACAGTACGGTGATGAGACTCTTAGCCGCAGTTGAACGGTGCAAGTGTTTTAAAGAAGGCCGCACGTCCACGAATGGCGATCCTGCCCGTTGTAGTTCGGAGCCCACTGCAGTCGGGATGAACGCCTGATCCTTGAAAATTTTAAATCGATAACTTGTCACCAACCTGTGGAACAGATGCCAGCGCCTCGACATCATGTCTCCGGCTGAGTACTGAGAAATCTTTCTACCTTGATGGTGTCCAAGCAACAGTGAAACAGTGCAATAAGTGCATTAGTGTAGAATATCTATATATTATATAGAAAAATAAAGGGGGTTTTTACTCTCATCAATGTGTTCAGAAGTCCCGGTTTGACTTGAACGGCCCTCATTTCGTTGCTGAAAGGCTAACTAAAGGCAATAACAAGACTCAACATGAATTTAATCCAATTTAATTGTTGTTTATATTATTGTATTATTGAGTTTCTAGTGTGTTACAGTCCTCTCTTTATTTCATTATACTGTTTTTTTATTAGATTTTTGGCTTTTGTAACGAAAAGAAAAGAAAAGATTATTGCATTAAATGCCACTTAAAGTTAAAAGTGCATTACAAAGCCATGAATATTCTATAAAAATGCAAGAACAAAAAAATCATAATTATAAAATCTTAACCATAAAACTATATCAATAAACTATTATTAAGAATTTTTCTTTAATTAATATCATATGTAAAAATACGTGCGACTCATTCAAGGTTATATATAATGTATAATCTGAGAGCACATACTCTTGCTCAGTTTCCATACATTTTAACATATCACACACATCCAACGATGTTAATTATGTCCTGAATGTCCTGAACGATCTGACTCGCTCTGCTCCTACAGGGAAACTTCCGCCACAGTGGGACAAACAGACCCGTGTCCCGAGCGGAGCTGATGCGAGTGCTGGCTCGGCTGGAGGCCATAGGGATCCGCGCGCTTTACTTCCGACACACTCAGAGACTCAGCGTGGGCGAGGTGGGCCTGGAGGAGGCCAGCAGGGTGGGCACCGGGGCCCCAGCTGGCACCGTGGAGGTTTGCTCCTGCCCAGCGGAGTACACCGGCGACTCCTGTCAGGTCAGCACAGAGCTCTCACTGAGTCTGACTGGGATGTGAACACACACACCCCCGGGCGTGTTGACCTCCCTTTCTTGACTTTTGCTTTATCGTTTCTATCTAACATGATAATCAGATCTTGATGCGTGCCTGAGATCTGGCAGACAGAACAGCGTTGTGAAGCCTTCAGCCTGAATAAAATCTCGCCTTTAATTTCTCGGAAGGAGTACAGCTGACAGATGATTCTGAAAAAAACAACAAAACAAAACAAAAAAAAAAAATATATATATATATATATATATATATATATGGAGAGAGAGAAGGGACTTTATACGCTGTATAGCAATTTCTTTTTATCTTTCTGTCTATATTTCATAATATCTGTCTTTCTGATGAAAAAGAAATTGTTATACAGTCTGTATCGATTTAATTAGAGTACAGTGATTGTAAGGAATTAGCTATATATTAATGTATTAAACATTACTGAAATAATATTATTGTAAATAACCATTTGGGCAGTTTGACAGCAAATTATTTATTTTTATGCTTTTTGCAGTTTTAAAAAGTGTTTTCAACTGAAGCAAGAAGCATCACAAACTGATAGAGAATATTTTTTTTCCTGTTGTTTTCTTGGAGTCACAAGGGTGTTAAAAAGCACAAATGGCGAAATATTTTGTCAACATTATTCGGGGTATATCAGTGTGGATTTTGTGTGATTTTTTTTTATTTTTATTTATTTTTTTTGCAGAAAGCTATAACTTCACCTCCCACATTGTGTTCTGGCAAAATCAGCCTGCAGTCGTGTTTGTGGTTATTTCACTAGTGATATGTTAATATGTCGTGTTTTAATAAGGAATATACAGTAGCACACTCCTGCTTTGATTGTAATTTTGTCTCGAGTCAAACACAAAGCAAATGCGGCGAATTAGATCAAGAAAAAATGCAGAATTTTTATTACATTTTAATTACAAAGATTGTTGAAGATCATAAACATTATAAGCAATAATAAAAAGTACCAGTTCACCGCATCATCAGCTTCCTCCTCACATATCACAGCTCACTATCATAGTACAGTCATGCACCATTTAACCAATGGCTTAACACACATGCTGTAAACGAGCATCATCGTTGTACACGCAGTGCGTGCGTCTCAGTTTGTAATGCTATTCCTCTGCTCCACCACAGTGCTAATATTTCACAGAACGTATGGCAGATGTTAAACGATGTATACCTCGATGTATATATACGATATTACAGCTGGAGTGACCGAAACGACAGTTATGAGTGTAAACACCCTTTTCTCGACGTCAACATTCTCCAAAAACCCTTTAAACACATTCAGACCACTAACAGGAGCTGCTGTTGTGCAGGAAGTCTCTTTGCTTCACTGATCATGTGACTGAAAGTCATGTGATTGACTTTTCAAGATATATCGGCTTTTGATTAAAAAAAAATTTGTTTAATCTACTGGACACTTTTTGCTGAAAAGTGTACGTTTCAAGGTTCAAAATTAAGGTAATGTAGAGGTTTTCGATGCAACAATTTTAGCGTTAGACAACAATATTTTTTCAATGAAGGTAATGTTATGTCGTCATGTTATTAACGGTATTATAAACATTTATTTTATTATTTAAAACTTATCTTTTTATCAGAGCTTTCGGGTCAAATGAATTTGTAGCACTTTGAGATTTGCTTCAAATATAAAGTGCATTATAAATAAAATGTATTATTATTATTATTATTATTATTAAATAATTAACCAAATCAAATACAAAAATAACATACAAAATCCTGACTACTATTAGCATTTATACACCTTTGGCATGAAAATCATCCAGTGTTCCTGTTCGGCTTCATATTGTTAATGTTAATGTACAGTACGTTCTGCTAAAAGCACAACCTGCAGCAGCAAGTCCACTCTAACTCATGTCTATAAAGGTTGTGAACACGACATTCCCAGTAATGTACTGAATCATATCAGCTTAGCAAACAAAAGACAGACAGACACACAGAGAGAGAGAGAGAGAGAGAGAGAGATTGGTGACCTGTAATGCTAGCTTGTACAACAAAGTAAACACCTTAACTTGAAAACTAGCATCATCAAACAACACATTCCTCAACCAGTTGACCAACAGACAGCTCCAGACTGTCAAAGTTAACGATTTTACTCATAAACTTAGATTTTTTACCTCAGAAATTAACTTCAAATGAGGCTAAAACTCTTTAGGAGAAGTAGTTCTGTGTACAAGACTAATCCAAGGTTAAGATGTGTGCACTATTAGCTAGCATTAGCATTGAAATGAGTGCGTGAGACACCACAGTCCCAACAAACGGACAGTGAATTCTGTGTGAATTCATCAGAGAGCTATTGAGGCATGACTGCTGACTCAACGGCTGTTTAATGTTGAACATTAATCTAAATTAAATAAACTTTGGTTATAGTCACTTACAAACAGTTGTCGCTATTATTCTATACTGTAAACAGCCACTCGTGCTATGTGCTATGTTGCATTATTGATTGCACTTTAAAAAGTTGAGTGTACCTGCCTTAAATTTACAGCCCAGTCAGTCAAATCTGAGTTCTTTGTATAGTAACAACTCATTTACTGGGACTTGTCTTGTAGAAAGTTTACCAAATCTTACCAAAGACTAATACTAAACAAAAAATTATAATTGATCTGGTGACACAACTCATACTGTAGGGACTTTGGAAACAACTGCAACGTTAAATTTGACTATAAATGGATATAAAGTGTCTTATGCCATTCTGCTATTTAACAGACAGTTGTTGTAGTATCAAAGGAGTGAAGCATCTTTAAATATTGTTTATAATAAGGTCGATATAATAACATTCGAGTTACAAATTTCCGCAGATACGAACGGCCCGCGGTTCTACTTCCAGTTCAATCACAGAAGTCGTTCACGTGGATTGTACAAAAAAATAGACATTGCGATGGACCAGATACCGATATTTACAATTATATACAATATTTTCAGTATATAAGTGAAATGAATAAAATGTCTCAAAAAGTCCCAGTCCAATACGGTGGAAAACAGCTCTGAGGCTAAATGTCGTCCAGAAATCCCCCCGCGATTTAAAGACATTTCACTGTGAGATTCATTTCCTTAAATGCGATTTTTGGTCACAGCTCCTGGATCGGAACTTGTTCATCAGTCAGGGACTACCTTTATTGTAATATATGCTGACCTTATTCAATCTTATTGTTCAGATATTAGGACTTTTTACATATTAAAATAAGGGCACTACTTGTGTGGAACATGGGATTGGACCCCCTTCAAAGCGCTCTAGCTTTCCATTCAACGCGATTTAGGATTTGACCCTGAAACCTTGGAAGTTAGTTTCTCAAGACTATCCATCGCCTCCATGATTAATCTGCCTCACCTTTTGGCTACATACTGCACAGTAGTACCATTTAATAAATCAAACCTACTTTCCCTCTTGTTAATTTCACTAACTGCTGATCACAAGCTCCGACGGTTGCAGTTAATTAGTTCGATCAGTCGTGGAAGGATATGTGTTGGTGAAGCAAAATAACTGGTTAAATAAACAAACTAATCATAATATAATAATAATAAATTGTTTGTGGAACAGTTGTATAAAAGCAAGGTTAAGATGTCGTCCTGTTGTACTGCTGAATGTCAACATGGCTGTGATAGCTTCGATACCCGGGCTGCGCCCTCATCCCAGTCGAGGGCATCACAGTCGTTTTGATATTGCTGTTGATACGTGATATAGCTTGAATACCGTGTATATTGAGTATATGAATGAATATATATATGGAGTAATTTATCACCACATTGTTCATATTGAAAGCCAAGTCAAAAAGACACAAAGCATCGTTTTTTTAAAAGCAGCTTTGTTTAATATTAACAAACAGTACATAGTAACCGATTCACTATGTTAAAGTACGGCGCATCACTCATTTTGTTATTATTAAAGTTCTCTGCTGAGAATGTAGCTAAGGGGTTTGTTTTCTCACCGTGGTAACCACATCAGCACTGACACACACATAAGGTAAAGCCTCACCCAGGAAAGCAGCGCACGCAGGAAGTACAAAGTCTATCGCCTGCAGCAGTATAAAATCTGTACACACACACACACACACACACACACACACACACACAAACACACAGGACATGCTGGGACACCTTCGGGCAGGGTGTGGAAGTTCTGCATTACCAAAAACCAGCAGTCGGCCGGTTTGTACTGTACACTGTGTGTGTGTGTGTGTATGTGTATGTGTGTGTGTGTGAGGAGTGGCAGCCACACCCTTACTTTCCTATGTGCAGCGTCTGTGGCTCGTGTGATTCAATAGTGAGTACCGCATACACTCACTGTCTGAGTGTGATATGATTGTATAGGGTTTTTTTTTTTTATTATTGTTCATTCCCAAAATATGATTACGCATCAAATTTCGAGACAGAAATACAAACGATATTATTCTATAATATATAGATTTTTTTACATTTCTTTAAATACCGTATTCTTCAGTCTCAGAATAACATTCTTAGAATGTCCTTATGTGTACAATGACATCCCACCAGGTGTCATTATTAAATTATATTAATAAAAAAATTATAAAATATTAGAAATCATACTATACACCAGCCCACATAATAATAATAATAATAATAATAATAATTATAATATATAATTATAATAATAATAATTATTATTATATTATTATACATTCTCAAACACAGGTCCTTTAAATCCTTGTATAAGAATTGTAGATGAATAATGATCATGCTTTAATGTTTAAAACATTGCAGTTTGTTTTTGTTATTTAAAGATTGTTTTTAATTATAGTTAAGGCTTTAGACACGGACTTCTGTAAATTAAAATCTAAATATATATAAGGGAACGTTAAAGAAGAAAAATTATACATGTATATACATTTCGTTACTAACTAACGGTTTTTGTAGCATTAAAAATTTTTGATTCATGAATGTTTAAACTTCGTGCTAGACTTGGTGTTAATAAATGTTTTGCTAAAGTTATGTTAGCAAAATAACAAAGTTAACATGATGAATGATTTGAATAAGAAGCAAACGGTCCTCACAATGTTGGGACAAAGTTCCATGTCCTGAAAGTGACCCTAAACGACAGGATTAATTATGTGAGGATTTAAATAAGATTCAGATCTCTTAGTTGTGTTTAGCTGTAGTCATAACATTGTTTAGCTGCACTAATTATCATATCACTGGAGGAAAAGTCTACGTGTGTGTGTAAGTGTGTGTGTGAGGGGGGGGGGGGTGGGGGTGTGCTCAGCTTGTGAGTGTATTTCCCCTGACGCAGGTATGAGCACATGTTCGGGGTGTGTCCAAAAATCAGAGCACTCTTAAAGCACCTTCTGTCCACACTCACTCACACAGTCAATTCAAGAGCTCAGACGCTACCAGCAGAATGTTAGCGGAGCGCGTAAAACAAGCCATCTGGCTCCTCATCAGCTTCACGCTGTTGGATCTTTGTTCCGCCGGGCCGAGACCTTCTCACCATGCGCCTGAGAGGCACCGGCACTCTGGGACACGGGTGCAAAACAACATGCTAAACGACCAGGGGCAGCAGAGGATTCACTTCCCTTCTTTCAGCAGCTCAGGCGTTCAGAGGATTCACATTCCTTCACTTAGCGATTTGGACACACAGAGGATTGAGATTCCTTTACTGGATGATGGAAACCTGAACCAGGTAACTGTTCTCAGGGTGAAGTCGTGGACTTACTCTACGGTGGAGTTCCTGCTTCAGGGTTTTAAACTACCCTGATTGAATGTTTTTCATTTCTTATTTGGGATCTCTCTTCGATGTTTTCATTGGAAAAAAAAAAAAATGGTGTTTTCAGTTTTCGTCTCAGCACTGAGAACCAAGAAATCAAATTCAGGGAACCTAGGATTTCATTTGCCCATTGAAATTCATTGTAATTATTATTATTATTATTATTATTATTATTATTATTATTATTATTATTTACTTAAAATGAAAAAAGTGACACTAAATTACTGAAAAAGAAAATTGTGTTGATCCATCTCAGGCAAAAAGAATGAGTTTGTTGATGCTATATTTCTATAATAGAACCAAAAACAAGCTTTATTTTCCCCTTAAATGCAAATGTATTAAGAATGAGGATATACACATGGGGTCAACTAGTAGAGATGGGGAGGGATAAGATGTACTGTATATTAAGGTTTATATCGCGATTCTTTTCTGTGACAAGGCATGTATCACTCCTTTTTAAATTCGTTTTTAATTTATACACAGGTATGTTTGATTTTGCAGTTCCTCTATAATCCAGCAGGTGGCAAACTCCAAACTATTCACACATCCTGTGTGGTGGGAACAATTATTCGCTATATATTTGTTTAGAATTGTAATAAAATCTGAAAAACAAACAAACAAAAATGCAATATTTGGATCAGGATATTTATTAAATTATGATGCTTCCAGAATCGCAATACAAATCGAACTGGTATCGCGTTGATATCGTATCAGGTGATCCCTGGCGAGTCCCGTCCCTGTTAAATAGGATCTGTTCCAAAATCAATTGGCCATTAAGGACATTCTAGTGATTTTGCTTCTTTTATAATACTTTTTCAAATACTTTAACTCTATATTGTGTGTAACATTACCTCATGTTCGAACTGACATCATCACTGCATCACTGAACACAAGGGAAACAGGAAGAGAAAAAAAATCTATATTTCTTTTTCTTTCTTTCTTTCCATGATCTTTCGGAAATTCCTTCAGAAGTTGTTAAAGTTGAGAAAGTTCACGTGTTTCTTTCCTTGTCGTTCTCTCTTCCTACAGAGATGTACTCGCGGTTACTATAGAGACCGAACTGGCCGCTGTGTTTCCTGCGCGTGTAACGAACATTCAGACGAGTGTGACGAGACTACAGGAAGATGTCTGGTAAGAACAGATGCAACAAGCTGTACTGTATTTTTAAAAGCGGTTGGATTTTTTTTCCTGACAGATTTAAGAATCCATAAGTGTAGTCCCATGCTGCCTAGACTTTCATTCTTCACTTTTAGTGGTGACTTTAATGTATAATATAAAGTGTCAGGCTTTGAAGGGTTTTCCCAGAATAGCACTCGCAGTATGTGGGGTGTTCAAGTCAAACCGGGACTTTCGATTGTGCAGAATACCAACACGGTATTTTTCTATATAGTCCCCTGCTACACTAATGCACTTCACTAGTGCTTGGGTACCATCAAGGTAGAACGTTTTCTCAGTACGTCTGAAACACTGGCCTCCCAGGAACTCCTCTGAGTGACTTCAGGACTATGTGGAGGATGTGGCAATAAATTCCAGCTGAATTATAATGATAGAGCACAACAAATACTCAAACGTAATCTACAATCAGTTAAGTAGAGGCATTGAATAGATGAAGGACCGCTAAGAGAAGTATTAAGGTGTAGAAAAATGTTATTCACTCTTTTACAAGTACTATAGCTATGGAAAGGAATTTGCACCTGTTTTGGGGATCCATGTGAATGTCTTTATCACACTCAGGCAGGTCTTTAATAATTGTACATTCAAGAAACAATGCATTATTTGACCAGCAGGGGGCTCCTCATTATACTCTACAGACAGAAACCTAACAGTGCTTAACTACTCTTTATCCAGACTTGTACGGATAAAACAATTAATTTGTTTCTAGTGAAAATATGCGATAAGTGAAATCCCTTTCTGCCAGTGTCGTGTGAGAAAGGTCTCCAGTAGGTCTCTTGGCTCTACACACTGACCGTGTCGCGAGTATAATGTATAATCGTGCTCAAATGCATTGTTGCAAAGTTCAGCTGAGACTTGGGTAAAGTTTCTGCAGTCGCACTGAGCTAAACCGAGTTGGTGTTTTTTTTAATTTTTTTATTTTGTTTAAGTTATGGTGTCTTTTATAAAACTTTATCTCGTTCCTATTCCCGGAAACTTCATTCCGCAGTGTTGTGCCAAAAAGTGTATGACTGCCAAAATCTGATTTGACGATCAGATTGGACTCACACGCAGCCCGAACAAATAACTTAAAAGTCTTCACTACAGTGTGTTAATGTGACATGAGGGTTAAGAGTGAGATATGATAATTCAGTGCCCTTATTTGTGCTTTTATAGCTGCAGCCAAGCAGTTGTGCACAATCGCATGATTCATACAGATGTTTGCATAATTATTCTTCTTATTATTTTTATTTTTTATTTTTTTCAATTCGAGACTGCATGTACACGAGGGAACCATTTAGTCTAGGACCATGATCATATTCAACATGTGTGTTACTGAAGGAAGAGCACATGACTCCAGAAATACACCATGTGCTTTAAAACTGTTTTCAGTACACTACGATTGAAACAGCATTCTCCTGACTGAGATCAGAAATACGATAAGCGTAGGAGAGGAAGCGGTGGCTGGGTGCACAGAGATGTACCGATATGCATGCATGCTTAGAAATAGAAAGTCCTGTGCTCAGTGACAAAATAACAGCAAAAGCATTAAAGCCTTTTGAAGAATTCCAGATTAAAATAAAAAATAAATAAAAAAAGTGTGTGTGTGTATGGCTGGCTGTGTGTGTGAGTGATTTCCTCATTGACCCAGTGATTCTATCTGAACAGAACTGCCAGGACAACACAGCCGGAGATCACTGCGAACGCTGCAAAGACGGTTACTATGGCAACGCCGCTCTGGGAACCTGCGTGATCTGTCCCTGTCCACTTCGCCAGGAAAGTAACAAGTGAGGAAACCCTACACCCAACTAGCAAACACACACACACTTATTTTTTTTAAGTGAATAATTATTGATAATAAAAAAAAAACTCTCTCATTTTTTACAAGTCTTTTGTCAACTACATAAATTATTGAATTATTTATGTTATAACATTTGAATCTAGATATATTATTCATACTTAAATTTAATTAATAAATTATTATTTGTCTGAAGAAATATATATATATTATTGTTGTTGTTGTGTCTATAAATGTTTTTAGATTTTTAAAAGAATTTAGTTTTAAAATATTTTTAAAACCTTTTTTTTTACAAAACTAATTTCACTTATTTCACAATTTTAAATTTCACTAAAATTAATTTTTAACAAAAAAAGGCTTTTTGTTTAATATTTGAAATTTGTAAATATTTTTGTGTATTTTTTAACCAAACAAATTATAGAAAATTATCCATGAACTCATTACATTATTCGAAAAAAAAAAAAAAAAAGTAAATTTTTGTGCAAATTAACAGAATAAAGCAAGTTGTTTTTTTTTTGTGGCGTACCACAATCTGTCTTTGGATCTGGGCGTAGCTCTGCAGGCAGTAGAGTACAGAGACATCAGTGACTCTCTGCTTTACATAGTGATTATAGAGATACGAGCTGGTGTGCTCCAACATTGTCTTGAGGAACTCATGACTCTCGTGTGTTTCCTCAGTTTTGCCGTGGGCTGCAGTGAGGTGTCTGGAAGAATCCGCTGTCAGTGTAAACCAGGATACACAGGAGAAAACTGTGAGAGGTGAGTTATCCCAAGACTGAAAAAAACACTTCACATCAGCACGCACCATTTAAACACATGAAATGATTAAATGAGGCGTATTTTATTGGGTCATGTATGATGGTTAAATAAATAAATGAATAATAATAAATATGGTAAAAATATTTTCAATAATTTATATATACACACACATACACATATTTTTTTTTCTTTAAAAATTGAATTATTTTAAACTTATAACAATAATAGGGGAAAAAAAGAACCATCAAAGATGTAAAAAAAAAAAAAAAAAATTATCCCATCAAATTAATAGTGAAGAAAAAGAAGCATCCTTAAAATAAAATTCGAACCACCAAGAACGCCTAGAAAGAATGAATAAAGAAGATCTTACAAAAACAGAATAATAAAAAACAAGCATTAAAATTTAAATAGTTTTCACCATCAACCTTAATGATAATTTTCACCATTAAAAGTAAAATAAATAAATAAATAAATAACAGCAGATTTATTTAAAGGAAAACAGTTTTGGAGTGTGGTTTAATCCTTTTTATTGCTTATTTTATTTTTCAATTCAGTTAAATTAAATATAAGTATTTTTTTTTTAATTAAAAATAAGTTTTTATTTATTTAGTGCTTTTAACAATGGTCATTGTCTCAAAGCAGCTTCACAAAAGAAAAAATAAATAAAAATATGGAGCGAAAAAAAACGTATAAATCATAAATAAATAAAAATAAATAAATATATATATATATATATATATATATATATATATATATATATATATATATATATATATATATATATACACTTCTTCCTGAAGTGTGTGTGAACAGTGTGTAAATGTGCATGCTCTGCCCAGGTGTGCTCCCGGGTATTTCGGCAGTCCGAGTGAATACGAAGGCAGATGTCAGCCGTGCAACTGCAACGGGCACTCCTGCTCGCCCACCACCGGAGGTACCTTCCTCAACATCCCTATCCTGATAAAGATCTCCTCAAAATCTGTTACTTTTCCCAAACTGTTTGAATTGTCTCCAAGACGGCATGAGGAACTGACTCTCATTAACGATCCTTCTCTTCCAGTGTGCAATTACGTCCAGGACCCCATCGACCAGAACACTGCGGAGGAATGTACAGGTACGCCGCTCTACACTCGCCTGTTTTTGTTCAGAGGAAGTCTCCTGTGCGCGGACCAGCATGATGTTTATCTGTGTTTGTCTCTCAGAGTGTGACAGCTGTGCTCAGACCTTACTAAACGATCTGGAGCGCCTGGATGGGGAGCTGGAGCGGCTCAGGGTGCAGCTGCGCTCCATCAACTCCAGCTCGGAGGCGTACCGGCGCCTGAAGGAGCTCGAGAAAGCCATTGCTGACGTGAAGGTATTTTTACTGATTAAACTTTAGCTTCACAGCCATGAACCAGGTAAATCAGAAAACACACTGAAAATACCAACACACTGCTCTTTTTCAGAACATGGTGAAGAATTACTCAACCGTCGTGGACAATCTGAGGCCCAAAGTGACCGAGTTGGAGCAGGAAGTACACCTTCTGAACGGAGACATTAACAAGCTGAAACAGGAGGTACCATCTGATTTACTAAGACTAATTGAAAAGAAAAGTCTTCAGTGAAATATTGTTCTTATTTATTTTTGTTTTTTTTTGGTTATATAAGGCTGAGAAAAAGTCAAACGAGGCCCAAAAGGCGATGAAAAATGCAGACAACACTCACAACAAAGCAAAAGATCTCAACAACCAGGTGCTGGATATGCTCAGGAAAATCCAAGGTAGATAAACACACACACAGAAACACACACTCACTCTCGCACACTCACAGCATCACGTCTTGATTGAACATGAAATAATGTCCGAAGTTTAAACACCACTTGGAGAGACACGACGTATCCTTGATCTCTCAGAGCTCCTGAAGCAGCTGAATGATCCGTCGACGGGAGGCGGCGGCGCTCTTCCTTCAGGAGACGCCGACAAACTGCTGAAGGAGGCCGAGCGGCTGGTGCAGGCCATGCAGGACAGGAGCTTCAAACCTCAGAAGGACGCCGCGGACAAGGAACTGGACGAGGCGAAGAAACGTAAGGAGATTAACCATCTGTTCTTGGTCCCCCAAGTGGAGTTCAGGTGGAGTCTGTAGAAAAATCGTTAACGTCAGAATCGTTGACAAAACTGAATAAAAAAATAATAATTATGTAAATTAGAAAAAGGAATAAAAAATATACAGTATATATTTTTTTTAAATGATTAAAGTATTTCTATAAAATACAGACTAATCAAAAAAAGCATACTCATCAAAAAAAGTAAATGTCTAATATTTTTTTTCGATTATTTTGTTTTTTAAAATATTCATCTTATAAAGCAAAATAAAAATATTTTGAAAAAATGTACAAAAATCACAATCATCAAAAACATTGTTACGTAAATAAAAACAGATCCAACAAAAATTTATATAATATAATGTAATATAAGTATGTAATATAAAAAAATGCAGAATGATCTAAAAAACTAAATAATGTAAAAATAATAATAAAATAATGTATAATTCTTAAATTCCCCTAAAATTTAAATATTCTTATTTAAATATAACTCTAGCTCTGTTTATTTTTTGAACAAAGTATTATTATTATTATTACTAATACACAATGATATTATAAAATTATATATATTATGTAATTATTATATAATTAAGCAATATCACACGAGAGGAAGTGATGTGCTAAATATTAGCACGGCTGTGATGCACGGTGCTTTTAAACACTTCCACAAACACTATTCTCGTCCAATCAGATTGCACGTCCAAGAATGAACTGTTGTATCATTTATATTGTTTTCTGTTATTGTACTCCAGAATCACAAACCACCATCAGAGTTCCTACACACACACACTTAGGACTGTATTATATATAAAAGGAAATCATAATATTATTGTGTGTGTGTGTGTGTGTGTGTGTGTGTGTGTGTGTGTGTGTGTGTGTGTGTGCACTGCAGTGCTGGATTACATCAAGAACAACTGCACGAAGCAGTTTAATCAGAACCAGGAGGCAGCTGAGAGGATCAGGGGGCTTCTGAAGGACTACGAGGACAAGCTTAAGGAGCTGGAGAAGGCTCTCGAGGAAGCTGATGCCAATGTGAAGGAAGCCAACACACAGAACACACTCAACGCTCAGACCCTCAGCGATCAGATGGTACGAACATCTCACTGCTGGAGTGCTCACACACAGCTCTGTACTGGATAAAATCAAGATCAGTGGTAAAATCTTCACCTTTCATGTTTCCACCGATAGAAACGCATTACCAGTCTGGAAAAAGAGAAAGCCAATGTGGAGAAGGACATCGGTTTGGCAAAGGAGCAGCTGAAAGACGTCGAAGACCTGCTGAAGATGCTCAGTGACAGCAAGAAGGTATGAATCTTTCTCTTATTATTTTTTACTTCAGAGCCACCACTGTTTTTCTTGTATATAAATAGAAATGTACATATAAAAGCAATAAATATAAATAAATAAATAAATTATCATTAACAATAAATAAATTCTACATGTTTCATTTTTTCTTAAACTGATGTTTTATATAAATTTAAAAAGTTTTTTTTATTATTAAATATTACACATCTAAATTTGAATCAGTACAAGTAAAACATAAATAAGAAGATATGGTAAATAAGTGAATAAAGAGAATATGCTGAAATATATAAGAAATGAAAGTAAAAATGTAAATAAAGCCAGTAAATGAAAAGAAAGCAAAGGTCAGTAACTGAGAAAGGATGAAGTTACTTATAAAATAAAATGATTAATAAATCAAAATTAAGAAAATAAATTCAATATAATTTAAGCAAAAACTTAGCCGAAAGTGACTATGTATAAAAGTAAGATAATATAAAAGTAAATCAATAAACTAAGAAAATAAAAGCAAAATTATGCAAGGGAAAAAAAAAGCGCTACAGTGAATGAAAAGTAAGAGTGAAAGAATGAAAATGACAATTAGCAGTTTATTAGCAAAAAAAAAATAAATAATCTGAATCAGACATGCCAGAAAATAAATGAAAAAGTAAAGTAAGTAATAAAAAAATAAAAATGGCAATAGATTTAGAAAAGTATATAAAAAGGCAAATCATTTGAGAAAGGGAGCAAAACAGCTAATTATTAAAATATGATCCGTTTTTTTTATTGTATTTCCAGTAAACTTTTACAATGCATAACCTTAATCAGATATGCCGTTATAAAATGCAAAGCAAATTTGATTACATAAGATAAAGATTTGAAATAAGAGATAAGATTTGAATAAATTACGTTAAACATAAGTACATTTAAAAAGATTTTTTTTAAAAGGTTACGTAAGTAAATTTAAACATAACCACAAAATTAGGTAAGTAATAACATGAGAACGATAAGTAAAAAAAGTTAAATAAGCAAAAGTAATAGCGTTGTTCTGTACTTAAATCAGTACAGCAGCTCTTTCAGATTGTTTTTCCTGCTTTGGTTTGTTTTGTTGTGGTTTTAATGCTGATTATTTCCTCACAGGAATATGAGAAGCTGGCTGCAGAGCTGGACGGAGCGAAGACCGAGCTGACGGACCGCGTGAACAGCATCTCCCAGAAGGCCGCTCTGGAGGGGCTGGTGAAGGACGCCGAGGATCACGCAGCGCTGCTCAACAAGCTGGCTAATGAACTCCAGGAGTAAGGAACACTCCGTTTGCCTGTTTGTACTGTTTAGTCTGAGCAACTCAGTCTGTTCAAGAAACACCACCCAGTTCTACTTTTCTTCTGCATACGGAGATATTTCAATAAGCTCTACGCTTAGATAAGACCGGTCTATACTGCTACACGAGGTTCTGAGGTTCTTTTGTGCATGTGTGTGTTTCAGGGCCGTAAAGAACTCGAGCGGCCGAGCAGACGTGAAGGACGCCCTCGCCGCCGTCGACGCCTACAAAAACATCACAGAGGCAATCAAGGCAGCCGAGGAGGCAGCAAACAAGGCCAAGAAAGCAGCTGACAAGGCACTGAACGTAAGAACAGAGGAAACCATTCAAGTATCAGCTTATGTCGCTGAAAAGCAAGTGTGAACTGTGTGTGTGTGTGCGTGTGAGGTTATCATTTAGAAATGAGAAACTAAGACATTAAAAAGTAAACAACTTTTTTATGTAAAGTCCCTTTTTCATGTAAAGTTGACTTTTTATTTACAGTTGACTTTTATTTAAAGATTTGAAGTTGACTTTTTAAAGTTTTATTTAAAGTAAAAAAAAAACACTTTTTATTTACAGTTGACTTTTTTTAAAGTTGCCTTTTTTATTTGAGATTGTCATTTATAAATGAGAAACTAAGACGTTCAAAAGTAAGTAATTTTTATGTAAAGTTGACTTTATGTAAAGTTGACTTTTTAAAGTTTTATTTAAAGTAAAAAAAATTACTTTTTATTTAAAGATGGCTTTTTAAAGTTGACTTTTTATTTAAAGTTGACTTTTTCGATTTGAGGTTATCATTTAAAAATGAGAAACTAAGATGTTAAAACGTAATCAATTCGGTTAGTAAAAGGTTCGTGGCCAAATGTAAGTAAAAGAGAGAAAATAGGTAAGGAAATGAATTAAGCAATTAAGAAATAACTGAAATCAAATACATTAAAAAAAAAAAAAAAAAAAAAGTTAATTAACATGAAATAAAAAAACTTAAAGGTTGTATGAAATTTAGTTTAGAAATTTACAAAAGCAAACATAACGTAAAGTTCCACTAATTTGTTAAAAATATTTTGAATCCTATTTATTTATTCATTCATTCATTCATTTCTTTGTATTTATTTATTCACTCATCTTTAGGACGTGACTCAGGGCAATATAAGCAACAGGGCAAAGGATTTGAAAGACCAAGGCGCATCACTCCTCAAAGATTCTAAACAAGCTGAGAAAGATCTGAAGAGTAAGTACATATGTGATCATTATATTCTGTCCTGTTTTTAGTTGTATTATTTTTTTATTATTCATGATAATTTAATAATAATAATAATAATAATAATAAAAAATCTTTAATTATTTGACATGATTGAGTTAAATCCATGCACCCTACATTTCCTACTATTTCTGTTCTGTGTAGACAATCTCAATCCAAGAATTGATCTTATTTATTTGATTATTTATTTCAACTTCAGAGCTAACGAATGACCTGAAGGATCAGCAGCAGCGCTTGAATGGTGCTGATAAGAAGAAAACCCAGCTGGAGAAAGATCTGCGTGACATCAACAACAATCTGAACGACATAAAGAGAGGTAGGAAAGACAGTTTGATAATAATATCACTAATATCAGAACAGCTATGGTGATCATGGAGTTGTGTTTATCTCCTGAATCCATGCATTATAAACACGTAGTTATACTGTTTCATACATCTGTTTCCTCTCTTCACATAGACGATATTGCTACGATGATCGATATCGCCAAGAAAACTGCACAAGCCGCCAACGCCACGGCGAGCACCACGATGAACAGGCTGAAGGACATAAACAAAGAACTTGACGCTATTAAAGCGCACAACATTAGCGGATCTCCAAACCAGGGCAACATCGACCGCATGCTCGATGACGTGGACATGGCAGGTGAGTGGAAATGTTGCTTCAGTGGTTAAATATGAAGTGAAAGGCGTGTCGAGACTAATCTGATTCGTTCTCCTGCCATACACAGTGAAAAACCTGAGCAAATCAATCCCGTCCCTGCTGGATAAATTCACTCGGGTAGAGAATCTGAGTTCAGAAATTGACCCCAACAACAACATCTCCTACAACATCATGCGCATTAAAGAGCTGATCGAAGAAGCACGCAGCGCCGCTAACAGGGTAAGATCACTCGCGGGTTCTCGAATGACTCGGTTAGCATCAATCTGACATTGCAGAGGACAACGCACCAATCAACCTTTTATTATGTGGAAACATTACATATAAGAAGGAAACTATACATTGAGTATAGAACTTCGACTTCAGAAATTCAACTTAACAAAAGAGCTTGATTTTTTTGACTCCTTTAGTCCACTTAAGACCATTAAAGTTTTTATTAGTTTTTATTATAAAGTTGACTTTTTAAAGTAAAATTTTTTTAAGGTTGACTTTTTTTATTTAAAGTTGACTTTTTAAAGTTGACTTTTTCATGTAAAGTTGACTTTTGACTTTTTACTTAAAGTTGACTTTTATTTGAAGCTGACTTTTATTTGAAGTTGACTTTTTATTTGAAGTTGACTTTTTATTTGAAGTTGACTTTTTATTTGAAGTTGACTTTTTATTTGAAGTTGACTTTTTTATT